>KL273286.1:0-12657 GCA_000699545.1 Podiceps cristatus | reverse complement strand
GGGGGCGGCTGCTGCACTACCTCTCCCTTAGTACTGATTTGTCCTTACCAGAGGGGCTACAAGTGGTAATTAGTATTTACATTATGGTACTGCCCACAACCCTGATCATGATTAGGGCTTACTGGACTAAGCTCTGTATAAATGTCACCATAGTCCTGAGTCCCAGTAGTTTAACCTCTGAGAAAAGAAGAGGTATCTCCTGCTAACTCTCAACCCCAGTTTCTCAAATAACGCTGGAAACTGTCTTCCTGGGCTATTAAGACTTCTGGGCTATTAAAGGCACTTGTTCGGGGAGTGCTGTTGCTCGAGATGACCTTCCAAGCTACTTCATATTCTAGAAGTGAGACAGGGAATATGGATTCCTAAACCATCCCATGTATTTTCCTCACAGCCTGCACCTACCAAGATGCATCTGAAATAATGTTGTTGCACGAGCCAAGTATATATCTAGTCTTGCATTTAGTTCAGTACCAGTTCTCAGCAGAGGTCCTCTGAAATCTAGTTTAGTACCCTCCTTCTACAATGAAAAAGATGTGTCAACCAGAAGAATGACTGTCCAGCACTCAAAACATCCTTTAGAGACTCATTAAAATGAGGTCAAACAGAACGTGAAGCAGTTAATAAAATCAGGAAGGGACTGCTGATGTACTGTTTTCCACAATACCGAGCATAATGAAACAAGGCAACTGGCATCTTAAAAAGTTTATCTGTCCAAGTAACAGTGTGTATTATTTGATGTTGTAGAACCAAAAGCAAACTTCTAAGGTCACAAGCTACCAGTGGCATTCTACCTCCATTACTGCCTACGATTTTGTTTTGCATCGAAATTGCTCTGCCTCCATGAAAAGACCCAGTAAGTGATGTCATAGAATCAATCCATGAATTCTGAATTCTCACTGACCTAGCAAAGGTCTGCCAGCTGCCCATGCTCACGCTCCTGGGCTTGTACTTGCTGACTGCATTAAACAGCTCTGTGATGTAAACTGGCAGAAAACTTACCTCACAGAAAGAAGTGAACTGTCTTCTGTCTGTTTGGGGCTCTGTGACTGCCGCAGGGCCCAACTGTGAACACTGGGATCTGCTGTGCCACTGTGTCTCCGCCAACAGAAAGAACAGGCTTAAGCCAGCAAGATCATAAAGCCTTTTAGGACTTGGCTAAAATCAAAGCTGCTGTGGCCCCCACTGCCCCCTTTCCCATCACAGCTACTGATTCCCATCTCTTCTGAGCTACTACTGATGCCCACGCAATTGCACAGTAATTCAGTCAAAAACTGACCCAGAAATAGAGTGATTTTTTTTCTCAGCTGGTTTAGTTCCCTGAGTCAAATCCACCAGCCAGTCCCAGGACTGACAGCGGAGGAGACGGGACGGCGCAGCTGGCACGCTGTGGGGCACACAGCAGGACTGCCGTCACCCTGGCTTACAATGGCTCAAGCAGCCACACAACTCTACTGTATGTTGCAACAAAAAACAACAACAAAAAAAGGCAGAAATCCCTGTTTCAAAAGCATGGCAACCTCGGGTAGCTCATTTGACCTCATACCTCAAACAAGCACACCTGACACTGGGCAAAAAAAGGACCTTATTAAAACAAAACAAAGTAATAGCAAAACCACCAATGCCCATCTGAAATGACTTTCATAATCATGCCAATAAAAAAATTAAATTAATTTATGTTTTCTGCTCTTCATTCTATCAACACAATCCAACGTGAACATTTACAAAATTCTCATTAAAGACAAAATAAAGGATTAGACTTCATAGACACACACAGCCTACTGCTGACACAAGCTCCTTTACTGCAACAACAAATCTGCAGATATATCATTTGGAAGCTTTTTCCTGTAAGTCTGCTCTAGCTTTCTCACAATAGCAGAAATGTGTGGTTTGCTACTATCCCTTAAGCCTCGATAAATATATTCTGTAGTAGCTGTTCTCCAGACAATTTCATTCAGGCTTCTCCCCCTTTATTCCTCCACTCTTAGCAGGGAACAGTTTCTGTTTATGACTTCCTTTCCTTCACAGAGTACCCAACTCCCATCTTTTCTCAAAAGCTTGAGATTTCCTTCTAATTGTGACCCCAACAAAAGTGCTTGGTGCACTATGCTGTGCAACTTTTCATTTGGGCTCTCAGTGACTCCACACGGTCAGAGACCCACAGGTCAAACCCTCCAGATATGGGAGCAGTGAGGAGAGGGAAAGCAAGCACTGTATAGAATCTGACAGGCCATTAGAAGTACCTAATAAAGCCATATTTTGTTTGTAGCCATTTGTTAGCAACCCACATTACAAATTTGTCCGCTTTGAACTTTATGGGAACATTCAGGCCAGGACTTTTATATACAATGTGTGAAGGAAACGGAACAACTATTGAGCTGTTTAGCTGCGCTTACTGTGACACAAACCTGCTGAAAAAGCTCCCCCAAAGGATGACACAAGCCAGCATTCAGTGCCGCAGAAAGTGGCCAGCTCCTCTTCAAATCCATCAAAGGGAAACTCTTTTTTCAAAGCCACATCAGAGCACACCATTCACCATTTAGTATTACATCTCTTTTGTTGTTTCTAGACACTTGTATAAGCTTGCTATGTAGCTGCTGTGATTTTACACAATGCCCTTAAAGACATAAGAAGATAACGGGCAAATTGTATAAATACCAGGATACCATGAAACAAAACATAATCAATTTTTATTAAAAGCGTAACATCACTGCTATCACTTCAAGCTTCACTGTACAAAGACTACTTACTGACTACCCTCAAGAACAGCATTATCTTGAAAACAAGCTTAAGAAGCCATATTTAGCATCCCAAAACGACACTGTAACTAGGAATACTAAAGAAGGGATAGTGATCACAAGTGTTTGTACTCGGCGCGGGGGGTGGGGGGGAGGCAAAGAGAGGACAGAAGAAAACAAGAAAACAAGCAAAAAACCCACAACACCCAGAACCAAAAACCTCAACCAAACAAAAAACCCTAACCAACCAAAACAAACTAACAAAAAACAGCAAGCCATCCATACCCCAAGCAATTATATTAAAGCATTTATCATGCTTACCATACTTTGAATGTATGGATTGTTCCTAATTTCTAGACATTTTCCTTGGAAGTAAGACAACAGGGAGTTTGCTCACACTACCAAAAAAGCATTGTTGCCACATACAAAGGGTTGCAGTTGTTTTTAAATTTTAAAAACAAAACAGAAAACCAAAAAAACCCCAACCAACCAAAACACAACAAAAAGAACCATCAAAGCAGCACTCCACAAAAAAATCCCCCAAACCAAAACCAAATACAAAACAATAATACCTCCCATTACCCTCCATATAGAAACAGTAGGGGTTTTGAGAACATGAAGTGTTTTCTGGTTATGTATCAAAGCTTTTCAGTAATGAAGTGTCTCAATAAGCTATGTGGCCAAAATGGTTAACATTCACTGTTAATACTACCAGCTTACTCATACCTAGAATAATAATGAGCTACTAAATATACCAAACACTCAGGGACACAGATAATACCCAATACTCTGCTTAGATATCATGATGATGGAGGTAGGACAGAGCATGGATTAAAAGTAGGGCAATTGTTTAAGAAAAAACACAGGCAAATTAGTAGCACATTAGCTGATAAGTAACTTTACCTCTCTGTACCCTAATAAACACTGTTCATGAAAAACTGGGAGGTAGAAAGTCCCTTTCAATATCACTGCTTTTTAAAATAGGTAGTTGTCGCCAAAACAGTTCAATGTCCACAGTAGCTACTGCTTTAAAGGTAATTGCCATTCCTTTTTGAGACCTGTTCAGAGAAATTAGTCCTTTAAAAAAAAAAAAAAAGACTGCCAAATTAATACTAGTTCAAATGAAATGGATATCTTTTCACACCAAACTGGAAACTCTGTGGAAACTCCATGGCTTCTCCCAAGACACGCACATCTCAAACATCATGTTAAAAAACTGCGGCACATATACTCTCCTAGGTAGCAAAGATATAACTTTAAAACACTATGAAGATGTTTACTGCTCTACTTTTAGGGGTTGACATTAGTGCCATGTGTCAGAGGTAAATATACAATGTACTAACAGCTTTCACAAATACATTTAGTGTCTTGATAAGGTAAACTCTTCAGAGAGATGCCTCTGCTAACTGGAAATGAATACACACCCAGTGAACTGCAGGAAATATCATATATGTTTGATACATTATTTCAAGCCAGAGGTCACATAGTTTATAAACAGTTTTCATTATTTAAGCTGAACATATTCTATTTGTTTTAAATTCATGCTGGTTTACTACCAAACAAACAAAACCCTCCCCAAGCCAATGAGGGCACACAGAAACAAGGCCAAAGAGTACTTCATCCATTATGGTGAAATAAGACCTTAAAAAATACAAGTAGTTGCAGTGCCTTTGCAAAACATTAATTTGTGCTTTTGTTCCCACAGCAGAATGCATAGAGCTCGGAAAAAAACTAAGAAATGTTAGTCCAAAATAACTTCCTAACCAAAATATCAGCCTAGCCCAAGTATCACTAATCACTCCCACTTCTACACTTCTGTAGTAATAGACAGTAGCAGAATTAATATGTCAAACTCATTACTGATGCTCCAGGTTTGGAGCAAATAACTCCTGGTGGCATTATTCTTAAGCAGAATCTACTGAAGTCTTTCGAAAAGGTCACAGAAAAAAAGCCTCTTCCTCACCAGATCGTTTTGTGCAAGTGTGGAATTCCTAAAGCTACAGTATCAATCCATTTCCTCTATGCAAATACACATGTGCACAAGCACAAAACATGCATGGGCATAAATAGTGCTATTTTGAACCAGAACAAGCCTAAGCTACATCCACTCATATACAAGCTGTCTGTTCTCATCATATTTTTAAAAGCGGTTTGTGATCAACCTCATTTAATATTTCTTCTTTCAGTATTTCTCATCCGCTCATCCTAGATGCAATGAAATCCTATGTAAAGTGCTTTCATTTTAAAATACTGAAACAAACAGTAGTTTCTTACTGGTAAGCTCGATGGTCTTTCTTGCTGGATTAGATTCAAGTCTTCATGGTTAGGCTTTCCTGGGGCCATAGGGGGTTGAGATCTGGTTCCATAGCCTTCCTGAGACATGTCCTGCAACAACAGTTGTAACAGAATTATTAACCTGACTCAGCAATCACAATTAAATCCTCAGGAAAATACAACAGCTAAGTGCTGATGGTTTTTTTGATCAGAAGTTACTAGTTAAACCTTCTTGAAGGAAGTATCCAGCCCACACAGGTACCACTATGACCTGCACTGTTCATAAAGAAATCCAAGGAGCAGAGCGACATGCCAACAAGCAGCAGGGAACCATACCATGGAATACGTGGAAACACGGAAAAACAAACCTGCTAAATAAACGACCCTCTTTTACTGTAAAGGAGCAGCAAGCACCAAGTGGTCAAAACATTCATCCTACTCCAAGATGCATTCTCAAGCCTTCTGATGAAGTACCGACCCAGGTAGAAGACTGACTTAAAGTACGATTACAATCACGCTGTGTAATCAGACTCTCGTATCCACCCTGGATTTGCCATCGCTACTACTGGCATAACTTTCGAACACTGGCTGCCAGGTCGTATCACACAACGCAGTCGCCGTGTCCAATGGAGGCACGTTCTGTCCGATGGGTTAGAAAGAAAGTGTGTCTCATCAAGAGTAGCTCCAAAGCCTGTACCAGCAACCTGGGGATTTTCCTCCCTATACAAGCCCAAGCAGTCTTAGGTAATGGCCTAATGCAACACCCATCACACAGGGGCGGGGGGAGAGACGAAACAACCTGCTCCCTGCCATCAACCATCCCACAACACAGGCTTACTTCACACATACAGATACTTGCCCATTGCAAAGCCTCAGATTTGGGCTTCGTTTTAGCTACTACAGCAGTTTCTGCACTAACTTCTTCAAGGAAAACAACAGAAAGTGCAATACCGACCTCAGCACGTATAACTGGCAGGGAAAGCTGAAGAACCAGTTCCCAACTGCTGGAAAAGATATCTCACCTTAAAGGTTTTTCTCTGTTGTTTTTAAATGGTTTAAGTCTCCTCTCCCCCTCCCAAGTTTACTACCAGTTCAATTTGCTTCAGCCATGCTCACACGTACCTGAAAGGATGCAGGAGCTCCTGGCGTGAAGGGGCAGGGGAACCTGTCCTCTGGCCCACTCCCCCGCAGCCTGAACATCACCTTGCTGCTGCTTACAAAGGGCTGTTCCGACAGCCCCGTGCCCGTATCAGCAGCTCCCGCTCACGCACAGGCTCCACGAGCAGAGCAGGAAAGCTTGCTGTCGCTCTTTTTAGCCCTGCTCCTGACAGAGGGACTTCTGTTAACAACTGTACTGTTTCCATTCAGCCCCTTCCATCACTTTGGACTGTCCCGAATTATTTTAAGGGACACAGAAAATTCAACGGGGCTAATAAAACAAACCCCAGCAAACCTGATCCGATGTAAACCCAGCAATAAATGATTCTATCCCTAAGCTCGTGCCAAGTAAAATCAAGAAACACTTAAAAGGCCAGCACTTCAATGTGGTTACCAGCAGAGGGTAACAATTAGGCTTAAGGGTGACAAAGGCTGATGGCTGAATGATTATTATCCCCTGTGACCCCCCACGCTCCCTCCCGCCCAGATTTCCACTTGTCACACAGCTCTCCTGCTGCGCACACCAGCAGGTTCCTGTGGATTAACAGTGAGGTTTAAAATCAACAAATGGCACAAGGCCTCCATTCAGCAGCCTTCACCCCAGTACAAAGGAGTAGAAAGGTGCAGGACAGCTTCACAATAGGCAAACAAATGAGCAAACCTCTGCTTTCCTTTTTATTTAAAAACGCGCGCGCGCGCACATACACACTCACTCACACACGTGCATGCTCAGGGCTGTCAGTGTGTAGGCATCTGTAACAAACCCAGCAACCCCAGATTTCAACTGCCCATTCAGCATTCAACTCTCCTCAACCCAGTTCTTAAAAAAAAAAAAATACACCAAGTAAGAACCACTTGTTAAAACAACAACAACAAATACACCCAGAAATACCAAGAGTAGCAAAAAAAGGATAAATGGAATATTCAGTTTAGGAAACATCATTTTAGAAACACAATTGTTCCTTTTTTCTAAACAGATGCTACAGGATTTTGCTGGGAAGCAAAACATACTGTGTATTTTGAAAAAATCAAGAGCCATTAATTCCTTACAAAGTATCCAGCACAGTCCTTCACCACGTTTGCAAGATTTTAACCTTGCTTCCTACTGAAATTTCCAGGGGGATCAGAGGAAGACTGGGAAGAGACAGCACACTTTCTCAGGAGAAGTAGTGTGCGTTGCACGGAATTTACCTTTACCTGGGTATTTGAAGACTACCTATGAAATGTCTTTCCACACACTGAAGAGCACATTAAAAACCTCAGACATGACACCCTTTGTCATTTTAAATGCACCATTTTCATAGTGCTTTCCTTTCTGAAGGTGGAAAAAGCAAATCCATTTGCTTCAATTCTACATGAGGTTTGGAAACAAATACTGCAGGCATCCGTGTCTGTTACGATGCAGATACCTGTGTGCTCCAAATAGGACTGAGATCTCATACTCTTTCTTATATTCTCCATAAAGCCATTTAGATACTTGGATCACCGGAAACTTGGAAGGCGGCTCTTGAGAAGTGAAGAATCAGATTGCTCTCAGAAAGTTGCAGGCATGGGAATCTCCCAGATGAAATATGCATGTGGCTGTGTATATAATTTTATGTGTTTATACATATGCATTGTCCAATAAAAACAGTCCATTTATATACTAAACATAATGACGATTAAATAACAGCATATTTCACTAAGAGGTTGGCTTCATAACCAAAATAGAGCTTAGTATCACAGAGGAGAGAAAATTCCTACTGCCTTTTTTCAGTTCTGCATTGGGAAATTTTGTTAATGTACAGCATATTACAGAACAGATACAGCAGATTTTGAGGGATAAATAAGAAACATGGACAGAAGTATTAAGAGTCAATTGTCTGTCACTGAATAAATGCATGGAACTGGCAATTCTCCTTTTCTATTTTGAAAGGTCATTTTTCTTTCTAGCATCTAGGAATGGATTTATCATGGACTGAACAGAGGGAACAGAAGGGGAAGAGGAACATGTTACCACGTGTTGTGCTACAGTCATGGCTGAGTCGTCCCCCATTGACACTGGGGCTCAATCTTCGCCTGGGATCCCTGTTTGGGGGGGTGAGGTGTTGGGGGGTGTTGGTTTGGTTTTTCTTTTTCTTTTGACTCCCAAAATTCTATCCAACAGTGGCATCAGCTTTCAAAGTAAAGCTTACATTTTTTTTATGAATCACAGGAAATCCCTCCTGCCATAGAAGAATAGCATGTGTGTAAGAGAGAAATCCAGGCTTTATAAACAGAAGGCTGCAAGTTTCCACTCAGAACTCCCCAACTTGGCACAAACCCAATCATATCATAGCTGTTATAGCACAAACTGTCAACAAAGTTGTAAAATAACTAAAAGCAGGGGTTCCCCATCAGATTTTAGAAAAGGCACTGGGACAAATAACTAGCAAGTCATAAACAAAAATAGCTGAAGTTTAGACTTCTTAAGACTTTTCAAAAAAAACATTTATACTGTGAAACAGGTAGACAAAAAAAAAGGGGGGAGATTATGCCTACATCTACACAGCCTAAAACCTAAGTATTGGGTAAGCTGTTCAGAAAACAATCCATATACAATTATCATATTTTGGTAATAATAACAACCAATTGCTTATCATCCACAGAGCCAGCGCTAGTTATTTACCTCCTGTTCATGTAGACTTTTAGCTTGTCCTGCAAACTGTGGTATAGGGAGTTTGAGATTTGTGTAGTCTGAGGAGTAAGGTAGGAAACAGGGTATTTTCTTCCCTCTTATTCTGTTACTGTATTACCTTACAAACTTTCAAAGTCTCCAACTCTGGTGTGGGATTTCATTACCAGAGAGGTTTAAAGCAACCAAGTGAGCCAACGTATCAGCCTGCAAGAAAGTCAAAGGCCTCTTGTTCCTGCCACCTCAATTCTTGCAATGGGACACACACCCCCTTAGTTTGTGTTGGTGGTCTTTAGGGGACCACCTTGTGAAGTGTTGCAACCTAAAACTTGCCAGAAAAGTAACCCCTTTCCCCCCAGCTTTATCATGGGCCACTGAGCAGAGCTGGCCTTGGGAAAGGTTGGGTGAGCAAAGCAAGGAAGGAAACTTCCCTCCTTCAGCAGCAGCCAGCCATGAGCCCAGCCCCACCAGCCACCAAACTGCAGCCCAAATCAGCTGCACTGCGACCACTTCGGAGCCGGCCACAGACAGACCACCTTTTCCCTTCTGATCTGCAATGCTAGTGTCACGCTTTCATTCTCTAGCTGGACCTAGTTTAAAACAAGCAAGTCTGGCCACATTGACATTTTCTCTGCAAACCTGAATGAGTATAGTGCTGATAATGCTCGAAACCACGTAGATGAAATGCACATTTGTTATAAGTTCTACCGAAGAAGATAAGATCTAACTATTAAATAGTTTAAATTATTTTAAATGGAAAATGAAAGCATAGTGAAAACATTAATGTTTGGGGGAAACCACATTTAAAGGAAGGGCTGGGTGAGAAATATCATTCAGGCCTCATCCACATCTACTGCAGCAAATTTCAGAGGGATAACATGACCACCCAGGAAGATAAGTAACATGATGGTTAAATACAAGGAAAAATTTATGGAAAATAATATACTAGACTTCAATTTGAAAAACTCATTAAAACCTATTTTAGCTCATGTTCTTGATTCAGTTGGTTGATCCTTAGAAGACTTCAAGTGAGAGAGCAGTGAATTCTACAGCAATGTGACAACAGCAAAATTGAAAGCAAATGTCGTCTTCCCCTCTGCCCCCCTCTCCCCCCGACCACTTGTGAATGTAAGTCAGGACCCAGTACAGCAGCCAAGAGGAGCACACAGCCCTACAGTACAAGATTATTTTACTTGTCTATGAAGGGATACTATGGAACAGAAAGAAAGCAAGCAATATGCTAGGGACTACATAAGAACATTCCTTGTTACCATTTAGCCAAGTATCTGTCCATTCTGTGTAAGTAAATACATACCAACACTTTTACTCTCTTTCCACCTTCTGCAGTAAAAAGCTACAATTAAAAAAAATTACTTACCAGAATGGTGACATATCTATATACAGCCAACTTCTAGCCCAACTCTAATACCTAACACGTCACCTCCCAAGTAGCCCACTCTCTGGCAGCACAGAACTGACAACAAAGTACAGCCAACCTGTTAGAGGAATATTGTAGGCAAGGCTGCACTCAGAAAAAATGTTATGCCCAGGGGCACAGACAACACTGAGTCTCATGCAAGCAGCCAACAGAATGCAGCCCTGTGGGGAACGATCCACTAAGGACAAAAGAACAGAGACGTCTGCTTGAATCCTGGGCAGATGGTCTGCAGAGGTCCTGCAGGATGTAGATGGACTCCTGCAGAAGATCCTGGGTCAAGAAGAAATGCATATACATGTCTTGAATTTTATGAATCAGAAATGGAAAAAGCCCAAAACAACCAAAAAACCCTAAAGCCTTGAAGAAAAGGAAAATGGTATCTTGCAGCTGGAGAGCACTGTGCACAAACCAGGCAGCAAGTCTCCTACTGCACAGAGGGAAAAGATGAATGCAGGAAAAAAATATTTGGTAGGTGCCATCACCTACTACACTAACAAAAAAGAAGAGAGTGCTAACCACCAGAGGTGGATTGCCAGTGCAGTCTGGTAATGCCCTTCAGCACACTAGCCTGTGTTTATATGATGAAGTGAATAAACCCTGCTCATCACCAGAATACGTTTATCATTTCAAGCCAGCCCCCTACCACCACCATGGAAATCTGAATGGAGACAAGGAAAGCAGCTGTCCTGAAGTACAGCAAGTTACAGGTTGGCATCTACCTCAACATGCTGATGCTATTTGTTGACAATTACTTCAGTGGGGCTGATCAGCAGCAACTGCTCCTTTCAGGTGATTACCATTTCCCCACAGTCAAGCCAAGACAGGACTGTGCCCTCAGAAACAAAGAAGATACTTTGCCTTACCAAGTTAATTTCAGTCTTAATCTTCATTACAGGTACTAGAGGGAGCGAAGAGCTTCAAAGAACTACCAAAGCGCAATAGTCTTTTCCTTTTCCAAAAGGAGATATTTCATCCAGAACTCACACCTAACTCCTCAGAGAAAAATCCTACCATGTACCTGGAGAAACGTGGAAAACCTACCAGTTTGGATGCTTCAGGTGTAGACCAGTCATTATCAGTAAGACATCTCATCATCATCTTCAATGTTATTAATAACTTCCCTTCCAAGATACTAACCTTTAGAATGAAACTGCAGGTATTTCCTAGATCTGCTTTGTTTAAACTAATTTTAAAAAAAAAAAAAACCAAAAAACCACCACAAACAACCCCCAAACCAGAAACAACCTACAATGAGAGCACCATTTTCTGCCTTCAGGATCCCAATTACCACAGAATGACAACTAAGTTAAGTCTTAAGACTCTGGAGGGGGAAGGAAAAAAAAAAAAATCCACTTTGCATAGCAGGCAGCAGCGGAGGCAAAAGATAGTTAATTTAGGTAAGCCGAAGTATTATTGAGGCTCAGTCCATCAAAACTCTCAGGAAGTTATTAGAAACTCAGACAACCTAGCTATGGAAGGTTTTCTCCAGAATACACTGATAGCATTTTAAATGCAGAATTGTATATAGAAAGGGGGCCCTGTCCCAAGGGCGGGGAAAAAAAAAAAAAAAAAAAAAAAAAACAAAACCACCCAAGATCTTACAGGAAGAACAGTCTTTGTTTGGACAGTACATCTCCTAGACACATATCAGATAAGAGAGAAGGGTCTCTCTTCCTAAATGCTCTAGTCCATTTTCACATGTGTCACATCTATATGGCCTCCAGGAGCCACATTAAGCAAGTGATGCAGGAAGAGCTCCAAGATAAAATCATTCTCAGAAACCCTTATCTTGTTATTCTCTTTCCACCACTATTGCATTCCATGGATCACAGAGCATATCAATAGTGGATTTAATCAGAAACAAGACATTTCTTCTAGTTTTCTTCTCTCGTATTTGTAACATGCGACATGAAAAAAATAGGTGAGTTTGATGTTTGTATTAAAATGTGACTGTTCCACATTGCACAGCCTGATAAACAGCTGTCAGTTCTTAATTCACAAGCAAAAAAGGGTAGTTTCTTTGTTCTGCAGATGTAAAGTTCCAGTGTGAATGAAGAGATGAATGAGAATCTGAAGAGGTGATCTTAGAAAAAGAACTTGGAAATAAGGGTTAAAAGAAGCATTTTATTTCCATGAATCTTCCCATGTTTATAGAGCTCTTTCGACTTTTCCTAAAAAAAACTACAAGGCTGGGCAGTCCAACCATGCTTTCATTTTCTACACCCACTCCTTCCTCTCTCTGCCCATCCTTTCGCTGACAAAGCTATATTAAAAAAAAAAAGGCAAGAAAAGGCAAGCAGCCCTGGAAGTTTTTACATGTCCTATTCTTTTCCTATCCTTTATATTCACTTGAGACAGACTACCATGTTTGTATTGGGTTTGCATGGCCAGGTTTTGGT
>JMFS01073812.1:0-12672 GCA_000699545.1 Podiceps cristatus | reverse complement strand
CTCCTCAGGCGGCGAGCCCGGGCGGGGCACCGGCTGCGCACGGAGGGGCAGAGGAGACCGACCGGGAGCCGCTCTAGGGTCGTAAAGCCGCTCAAGGAAGGCCTGGAGCCTTCAGGAGGAGCGTGAACTATTTCCGGATCGCAGTGCGAGGCCTCCAGGCAACGTTGCGAGAAGAAGAAAGTTGACATTTGCGACTCTTCTTGCTGCAATAAACGCCCGTGTTTGAGTCGTGGCCACAGGAAGGACAGCGACAGTAACCTGCCTAGTACGGAGCTGAGAAGCAAAGATTAGGAGTTCAAGCGTCATTCCCAAAGATGAGCACTAATATAATCCAGACATGATCCAGCACCGCTTAACTTAGAAGTAAGATTTAAAGTACACCTGTATTTCACTTGCCAAAGACGTATTTCCTGTGACATTCTCAGTTCTCAGAGACATAATACAACACTGAGTGCCTTAGTACAACTGAATTTTGGAGAGCTGGTTACATGATCAGTAGCGCTGCCTGCCACATACCTCTTCAGAAAAACTGCCTGAAAACGAAGGCTGGGGTGCTGTGGCCATTTGTGGCCTTCCCATTTCTTTGTCACTGAAGTGTAGGACACATGACGGCACCCCGTGTAAAGCGGGGTTTCAAAACATCACCACACCTCCAAGAGCAGCCATCTGGCTTCACATCCTAGCTTCGCTTCCCTCAGAGTTTGCTTTTAAAAGGCATGAAGATATATCCTCTCACACTTGGCAACCCACCCTACCTTAGCAATTCTACCTTACGTTTGGCACGCTTCAGTGTGTCAGTCCCTCTAAGCCCATAGCTGTTATTTGTAGGAGCTAATTTTTAACAAGGAGAGTAAAGCACAGACTTGAGCAAGGAACAGGGTGATGTTCTTCATTGCTGTAGCTCTTCAGTGGCTTGGTCATAACATGGACCCCTCTGGACAAGCCACGGGGAAAGTGCAGAGCAACAAGGTTGCTCCTTCTCTGGCTTGCTGGCCTTCCAGGGAGCCAATTTTATAAATATTAAGGTTGAGAAATCTTGGGAAGTCCACTTATAAACAAGCATATTTTGATTCCAGGTAAGAGGATTTCTTCTAGGCTTGATCTTAGCAGTGTCACCAACAGATCTACAGGCATTTCTAAAGAGTTTCTCAAGGTAAGGTGCAGCCTGAAGAGGTCTTCCTTATCTTTGTAATGACACCAGCTTTCACATTTTACTTCCGGCTAATTGAACGCTTACAGGCTCCATCCTTGTCATTATAAATGAGAAAGGCTATTTCCTAGAACAGACCCAAACAAAATAAAAAACTTACTCCACCAAGAGGAACTCCCCCTCGACATACAAATCCATAAATAAATTAGAAGAATAAGAAACATCCAAGCAGCTTATCTTTTACAGACAATGATATTCCTGTAAATACAGCGTGCGCCACTGTGCATACATGTGGGGGAGGAAACAGTATGTGCCAAAAGAAATTTCTCCATCTTTAAATACGACCTCGTACCGCTGGAGAGATGCCGATCAGCCAGCATTCCCTGCTCACCATAATGGACTGAACACGTCCCTGGAGTCATTCCTATGAAGTTATACTCTGGATAGATTTGTCCCTTTGTGTCCACTCATCAGGTTTTGCCAGACAGATGCTAACAGGAGGGGGGAAGGAAATATTGGCAAATGCGTCAAAAAGTGGTCATATCTGACCATTCTGAGTCTGAATATAAGTATTGACTTTTCTTCTTTCTTTTGTATTTGGTGCTATTAATTTAGCATTTTGTTACTGTATAATTATTAGGGAAAAAACCAAAACAAACAGCAAAAACCAAACAAACAAAACAAAACAAGAATCAATATAAATGCAGCCCTTCACTTCTTAATTTTCTGTGTTATCTACACTCGTTTGTGCACTGGCTTTGGATGTATGCAATATTTTGTAAAAAGTTCTCTATTATTGTTTAAAAAAAAATTAAAAAAAAAAAAGAAAAAAAAAAGAAGAAGAAAGAAAGAAAGTCCACTCAATATTTCAGAAATTTCTGGTAAATTCAGTAGAGGAGGCACTAGGCATTAACAGTGAAGGTCAGACTTTTGTTTCAGGAACTTCATTCTCAACCTGGAAGTCACAAACTGCTGTTTACTGTGGATTCATACAAGATCCAGACAGATGGGTTTCTGATCCAGTCATCCAGAGAGCACTGAAAAATAAGTATTTCATAACAGAAGGAAGTTTCTTTAGAGACCTATGTAGAAATAAGTGAAAATTTTATGCAGTTTCTGTTGTCATGTTTGCCTGTGCCCAAATCACAAAACCTTTAATAAAACAAGTCCCAGTTGCAGGTACTGTGTTGTCACTGTCAGATGGAAGCACAAGATCTAGTTAGTGTTCAGGATACAGAAAAGATGGATCAATCTCTCTTAGAGAATATGGAAGCTATTAAAAATTCAAAAGTCACAAACCCTTTACATTTCTTTATTCAATTTTACACTTGCCTTGAAACACTGATGATCAAAAAGGAGAATACTTTGAGGTCTTGGTTGTCCCAAGCGACTCCAAATTTGTTACTATGACAAAATATGGTCTTAAATACCACAAGTCTGCTGAAACGCAAAGAAACCCACCCAACATCCAGCTAGCCCAGTGAAATGCAACTCTTGGGGAAGCTCTGATGAACCCTCCAGTTCAGCACACATCGATATCCTCCTTAAAAACAACCAACCACCAGAAACTATTCACTTTTCTTCCTACACCCCAAAGATCTCCTTTCTACTAGGCTCTGAGCCTACCATCAGAATCAGGACCTCAGAGCTGCTGACAGTGAGGGTTTTGTACCATGGTCAGACCCAGAGGAATTTGTACCTGACAGCTTCACTGTTAGGTCAATCTTGCTAGACTGGAGACGTGGGTTTAAGCTGAATGGGACTCTTGTCCCAGACCTCTTACATCTTATGTCGTCATTCCAATCACAGACTGTTGCTGAAGAACAAGCAGATCCTCTGACTACTTTTCATGCTCTAAGGGCCATGAAACCCCCAAAGAGAAACAATAATCTCTGTCCCACATTTCTGAGGAAGGGATGCATGTTCTTAACAGCAGAAAAGACTCTGAGATGGAATCGTAGGATCATAGAATTCTTCAGGTTGGAAAAGACCTTTAAGATCATCAGGTTCAACCAATAACCTATCACTGCCAAGTCCACCAGTAAACCATGCGGTGGTGGACCTTCAAATACCTCCAGGGATGGTGCTTCAACCACTTCCCTGGGCAGCCTGTTCCAGTGCTCAACAACCCTTTCAGTGAAGAAATATTTCCAACACTGCTCCTGAAGGGAGAAGAGAGCTGATGCTAGGGAGCTAGGGACAACAAATTCCCAGAGGGCTGACTGTAGGGCTGTTGCCTTTCGTGAGAGCCATGCACACGTTCCTGTTTCTGTGGGAAGTTCCAGTGGAATTTCATTTCTGTGGAAGACATAGAACCTCAACAGTACCCATGGAGCAAGATAGCCAAATGTTTTGTTTGGCATGACTTACCTTCACAATTTTATTTGTAATTTTAAATTTCTGAACTAAATAACTTGAGGATAAAATAGAATTATTCTAGACCAAATATGTTGCAAGAGATGTTATAACTTTTTGAAAATGTTTTATTAACTGAAACAAAATGTTATGGAAAATCTTCCTGTGAGATATTTCAGTACTGAGTTACAGAATTTTTCTAATAGAAGCATTTTCTATCAGAAGATTTTAAGCACACTCCGTATTTGTTTTGCATTTGCTTTTTAGTGGTTTTTATGCATTTTTTATAATGTCGAAGAAAATAAAAAAAAGAAAAATAAAGGCAAAAGAAGCTTTTTCTGGGATTAGGAACATTTAGTAATAAAGGGCCGTGTGTCCTGGTTTCGGCTGGGACAGAGTTAATTTTCTCCCTAGCAGCTGGTATAGTGCTGTGGTTTGGATTTAGGGTGAGAATGGTGTTGACAGCACACTGATGTTTTCCCTTGTTGCTACGTAGTCGTAGTGCTTCTACTAAGTCAAGGACTTTTCAGCTCCCCAGGAGGTGCACAAGAGGCTGGGAGGGGGCACAGCCGGGACAGCTGACCCAGGCTGGCCAAAGGGATGTTCCATACCATGTGACGTCATGCTCAATGTATAAACTGGAGTTGACCAGAGGGCAGGAATTGCTGCTCAGGACAGGCTATCAATTGCCAGCTGGTGAGCCATTGTTGCATTGTGAGTCACTTGGTTTTGTATATTCCTTTATCAGTAATACTATTATTTTCTCTTCCTTTGTTGTCCTATTAAACTGGTTCTGTTTCAGCCCACAAGTTTTTTTTCCGATTCTCTCCCCCATCCCACGTCGGGGAGGGAGGCAAGCAAGCAGCTGCGTCGGGCTTAGTTGCCAGCTGGGGCTAAACCATGACACAGTGCAAAGCTAGAAAGTATTTTTAAAATGGCCTGTACACTTCTACTGTTTCACACTGAAGAGTAATTGCTTTTGTAAGCTACCACCCTTATTGTGTACGCTGCTCAGATGTTACAGTGCTTTCATTAATTTATGCTGACAATATTGTATAAAAAACCCCCTCCAGAAGTGCACAGGAGGGGGAGACCTCCTGGGGAAGTTTCACATCTCCTGGACTATTTGTAGCATTGTTTTTAACGTAGAAGAGAGTTTCCTGTTTTCATATCTCTCTCTTTGGAAGAAGGAGAGTGGTTTGGTGACAAAGGAGCACTCAAAATACATCGACATTGCCAAGGCAGAAATACAAAGCAGCAATCTGAGGATCTTGAGGGTACTGTGCAGACTATTAAACTAATGGAACAGCTGTTGCTGACAGAGGGGCAAGGTTTTCAGGGCTTTGGGAAACTCTTGTTATTACTTGCTAGGTTTGGTAGTATTGTTGCAGGTGTTCAAAATTCAGGCACTAACTGTTCAGCAACTAGATGTAGTGAATATTTTTTGCCAAGACAACTGAAGATTAGGAGGGGATGTATTATCCAACAGGGTGATGCCAAAAGCCATTTAATGGCCACTCACATAATGATGCCATCTTCTTCCAGAGCATCAGGTCCTCTATTCAGGGATATTGGCTGGTATTTCCAGCTTACTTCGAGTGTACCTTCAGTAAGTTTGCAGACAACACCAAGTTGGCAGCGAGTGTTGATCTCTTTGAGCGTAGGAAGGCACTACAGAGGGACCTGGACAGGCTGGATTGATGGGCCAAGGCCAATTGTATGAGCTTCAACAAGGCCAAGTGGCAGGTCCTGCACTTGGGCCACAACAACCCCATGGAATTGGGGAAGAGGGTCTAGAAAGCTGCCCAACAGAAAAGAACCTGGGGGTGTTGGTTGACATGTGACTGAATATGAGCCAGCAGTGTGCCCAGGTGGCCAAGAAGGCCAACAGCATTCTGGCTTGTATCAGAAATAGCATGGCCAGCAGGACTAGGGAAGGGATTGTCCCCCTGTACTCGGCACTGGTGAGGCTGCACCTCTAGTGCTGTGTTCAGTTTTGGGCACTGCAGTATAGGGGAGACACTGAGGTGCTGAAATGCATCCAAAGAAGGGCAACGAAGCTGGTGAAGGGTCTAGAGAACAAGCCTTATAAGAAGTGGCTGAGGGAACTGGGGTTGTTTATCCTGGAGAAAAGGAGACTCAGGAGAAACCTTACCACTCTCTACAACTACCTAAAGGGAGGTTGTAGCAAGGTGGGTGTCATTCTCTTCTCCCAAGTAACAAGCGATAGGATTAGAGGAAATGGCTTCAATTTATGCCAGGGGAGATTTAGACTGGAAGAAATGGTATCTTGAAGGTCAATAGATTTGGACTTAAGGCAGCATTTTGCCAAAGGGTAGCTTGACCATGGCATACCAGGTTTCAGAGCTTCAGAATGGAGCTGGCCCCAAGGCAGGTTGGCTCCTGCACTCCTCACAGCGATACCTTAAGGAAGGTGTCTTTGGACATCAGCTCAGCTAAGGTCATCAGCCAGCCAAGTGCAAGACATGAGCAGATGCAACAGGGCTCCAAAGACTCTGCTCTGAGTCAATGAGCTGTGGCAATGTGGATGGAGACAAGGAAGCATTTAGACCAGCCCTCAGGAAGTCCGTTTTGGTGGCATACCAGGCAGTGCCCTGCCTCTCCTTTGGATCGAGAGCCACAAGCTCTTTCCCACCATAGAATACCAAAAATGAGACTCTTCCATTAAATCAAACGAGCTGCAGGCCCATTCACCTCTCTCTAGTTTGCATCCACAGGAGTGCTGTGAAGCAAAATCTGCCTTTCTGAAGTGCTCAAAGTACAGAAGTGGGCCCCATGGCATGGTCAGAGGCAAAGGGTACCCAGCCCTGAGATTGTCCCCAGAGCCCGTCACCAAGTGGAAACCCTTGCTCTGCAAGATTGATATCACCCCTGTATGCCACAAAGCCAGGAGGAAGTGGGTCAAGGAAATTAGCAGTCTTTAGACAATAACAGGTTGCTTAGCCAACAAAATGATGTTAAATATCAAGCAAGCTGGCAAGAGAAGTGCTAGGTCTGAGTAGGAGTCCCCATGTTGCTGGCTTAGGGGAGGTCAGTAGAGTTGCTGCCCTCCTGCAAAGATGTGCCGACACACTTTGCTCACCAGGTTGCAATAAAAATCATGGGGTTTGTCCACAGCCTTCAGGGGTGAGCTGCCTTGACATATGTGGAGCCCCACAGCTCACCTATGCATAAAACCAGCAGTTTTCTGTCATTGTTGTTAAACTGTATATTTCTCTGATGGCTTCATGGATTAAAAGCTGGCCTAGGTTTAGTTTGCCACTCTTCAAGAGTAAGGTCCTGTATTTCTCTTGAGAATGTAGTATATAGAAAGAAACAACAACAAAGGGCTGAGAACAAAGAGGGACAGGTTCTACCACCGTACATACAATGATACAAATCCATGGTATAGACAAATTTGGAAGACTATGCGGTTCAAGTCTTGATAACAAGATGAATGGAAAGGAATACGTTAAAACAATCTTCATTTACAAGCATTCATCATACAGAGTTACTTGCATGGTGACCCACAACTTCATTGATAATGTATATCACACAAATAATCATTGTTCTGACATCCTCATGTTTTCACATAATTATTCCCTCTGTTTCTTGGAAGCCTGTAAATCTCACAAGGTCTGGTAAAGTACTACTATTCCCTTTTGTCGTCCCAACCTTCAGTTGCTCAGGCCTTTGGCATTGCCCACTCCCACGTTTCAATGTTCAGCCTCACACACCAGATCTATGTGATCAGCTTCATGACTTCCCTTCCCCATTTTAAAAGTCTTATTAATTGCTATGTATGCTCGTTTACAATCAAGAGGCACAGATCTGCACAGGAATCAAAGGAAGTACTTTTTCTCACAAAGTATAATTAAATTGTGATGTTTAATACCAGAGGATGTTACAAAGGCTAAAAGCCTAAATGAGCTCAGAAGAGATTAGACAAATTCATGGAGGATGGTGCCATCGGTGCCTATTAAACACGGGTTCAGAGACAAACTCTAGCTTAGAAACTCATTCAGTATCTGATGGTCATGCTATGTGTGCACTGCTATTTATGTGCTTTCTTAGGCATCCCCTTCTGGGCACTTTCAGAAAGCAAATACTTGGACAAATGAAGGTGCCTTCTTCCCAGCCTCTGATGCTACTAATTTCTGTGTAGGAGGACAGACACAGTGCTCCTCTCCTTGTTCATGAGCAACCAGACAAGAAAGGTGCAGCTTCTGCTCCTTGAGCCAAATGAAGTCTTGGTTCAAATTTGGGACAGAGCTGCCTTAAACAGCACTTGGCGGGGGGGGTGGTCCTGCAGTGACCGCTCTCACAGCCCAGAAAGGCTGCACAGGAGCTAGTATTCAATGCATTCCCCTGCTTTATTTCTCTGCTCAAAGCAGGTGGGGTGTGCGATAGAAGGAGGGATTGCAAAACACAGATGAACAGCAGAAAATCCAACCAAGCTACCCATACAGACATCCACGGTCTTCGGTTCAATGCCACTAATCACTGTATCACCAATTCAAACCAGATCTCTACTTCACAGACCCCCGTGTGCATGTAGAAGATAACTGATTTCGCAGAAAGCAAAGGATCTCAGGTCTAGAAGCATGTGCAGGATCAGGGCCTGGGGTGGGACCTGCCCCTGGACCTGACCGACATCCCCTTCTCAGCTCAGCGCCCTGCATGCCAGGGACACCTTTCCTCGCTTCACCTGCTTGGAAAAACACCTACTGCACAAGCTGTTCCCCGGCACAGATGAGAGACAGCCCAGCCTCTTCTTTTCTAGCCACCCATTTGCATTTTGACAGCATTAATCATTGCTCTACGACAACATCATTTCCTCTCAGGAACACGTCACACTTTCACCTTCAAGTTTCTCCACATTGGCAAAAGCTATGTATTTTAGGCTTAAAATCTTGGTATTTCATCTTAGCAGTACTGCCTTCCTATATAGAAAATATGCCACCCTTTTTTGATCTCAAGTCTTGTATCTGTAGCTGGAACCCTAAATCCTATTTTAACAATAAATAATAGTAATCAATATATACCATATGCTTTTGTTTCATATTCTCATGTATAAATTGTACGTGTCCCTTAAGAATTGGTGTGGGAAAATATATTCTGTATCATTCTTCATAACAAAATAGTTACAGCCTATTCTACATACTAGGAATGCAGCGAGACACAGCAAGAAATCAATAAAAACACAAATTGCTCCATCAATACGTACATTCATTTATACTCTTCAAGGTTATCTTTGCTATGCCAGCACAGACACATTTTCTCCATATATAGCCATGCATATTAAACTAGGCAAGAGAGAAGGGAACGGAAACAAAAGCTATCAGTACAAATCTAATCTAGCTAGCACGCACCTTCAAAGACTTCAGAGTTGGTTTTCTGCCCTGTTCAGAAAGCAGTCTGAAATCTGGGCACACCGGCTGACACTGGCTCTCCTCCATTCCCTGCAAAATCATCTCCTCACAAGGTAGGTATGTTTAGTCATAGAAAACATCTCCAAATTCATCTTAATGTATGTATCGTTCTCCCCATTGGTATAATATCTATGAACAGGACTCTTTTTGAGTTAGTGACAGATGAATGGGCTATGAGGGATGAATTGTTAAATATTGTTCAGGAGTCATCCATGTCAAAGGAGAACAAAGAACACCCACAGAAGCATCGTTTGGGCACTTCATGTATACGGACTTCTGCTGAAACCCTTTGATCCCGGAAAACCCCACAAAGCTTATGCCTTTACTGATGTTCATAGATTCTGAAGGTGATATTTTCAAAGGAGAACTGGGTCTGTTATGCACAAAACCAGATTCTGCAAATATTGAGCTTTAGGGTCAGAAAAGTTCGTATTCCTAGTAAAAAAAAAAAAAATGGAAAAATACCAGGAGGTAGGACTTGCCAGAGGTAACAGACTCTAAAACAGCAAAGGGAAAGGTTTCTTTGCATGAGGTCTTTAACCCAGACTAGCTGTAGTAGAAGATACCTCTTTTTTCTTGTAGTAGTCGGTCATTGCCGAGAAACAACATTTCCAGAGCTTGCACTGGTGAACACATGCACTGCTGGTCTAGCACGCTATTAATATTGTGCACAATAATATACTATTTAGTTGTAGAATTCTTATTGCACAGTTTATTATTGGTACAATTTAAACAAAGCTTGACTTGCCAGGCCAGTGTCATTGGTATTTTTCCATTCTATCCAGTCCTGAGACAGTCTCCTGCCTCTTATTTCTGTTGTGCTTACTACTATATGTTATATGCACATTTTCTGCAGGTCAAGCTGAACATGTACCTTCCAATAGGAGCTTGAACAGTACATTGTTTATGGCGGATATTCATTCTCTTCATAAGTCGATCTTCGTGGTGTGACCAAGGAGAGAAAATGAGCCCTGAAAAAATCACAGAAAGAGCTGCTTCCTTCATGCCACTTTCCTGATGCTGAGTGTATGGGTAACAGGTATTCTCTTTGCTCTCACTCATCACTAGTGAGAACATTGAGGTGTAGATGTGAATTTATTTGATATGTTCTAGGCATCTCAAATCTTAATGCAGCATTGGCCATGTGTTACTCCAGAGTGTGTCTCATGGACTAGTCCTTCTGTTTCTGATCAGATCTCCATGCCGGATTCACCTAGAACATATATCACTTGATACAGATGGTTTTCTCGGAACATCCTTAATTTTTAATTAATATGGATTTTTCTTTCCCCATCAAATAGAATAAGGCTGTGATCTTGGGACTTCTACTTCTCCTATGAAAGCCTCATAAAAGGCCTCACTGACATTATGTGAGAGAGTAAGATGGAAGTCTGTGTTCTTGGAAAGCATCTCACTGCTCTGGAGACACTGAATACATCTCCTCAGTCTTGCAACCCTGAGTCCAAATCTGATGCTCCATTCCTCTGCATGTGAGGTGCGCTTTTGTTATTCCTTGCTTTAAACACATTTACAGCTTTCCCTGAAGAAACCTCAGTAAATCTTGCAAGCGGTGGCAGAAGTCAGTACCAGAGAACCCAGACATACCTGTACCACAGGAGATGCACAGCAGCACAGTCTTAAAACTGTAGAAACTTTGTGTGCTAGAAAAGCTAAACAGAACAGTGAGCAAACTTGTTTGTTTCCCTCTCCAGAGGCTGAAAGCAAACTTCACAAGTGTTTTCCCCTACATGGGGTGTCTCAGCAATACATGTGTTGTTATGATTTTTGCCCAGTCCATGTTCAATATGGAAATGACAGTCTTGCAATTTTTGTAATCATCTCACAATCTATCTCTGGATTTCAGCATTTAAGCAGACAGGGGCACAGTAATGCCCCATGATTAGCTCTGATTGTGAAACTCCTTCCATAACAAAATGATAAAAGTGATCAATCACCTTAACAATAGTTAATAGCTCTTATCCAAAGCTATAATAATCCCACTCTGCAGTTGGACTATAGCAAGCTATCACCCTATCAGCCCAGCCTTGTGTCTGAAAGAGCACTCTTCTCTCTTGTCTAGCAGCCTGAAAGGACACCTTATCTCGTGGTCCCGCAGGCTTCTTTCGACCTTCCTCCACCCCTGCACAGTAATTCCTGCTCCTCTCTGTCTCCCAGCCACCACCCTAAAACCTCAGTTAGCCCCCCAGAGAGGCTGTCATAGGGACCCTCCAGTCCCTGAGGCCACCTCTTGCTGCCTGGCAACTGGTATTTTTCCTCATCACATCAGTACTGGACCTTTCCTTTTCACGCTCTTTCTTTTTTCCTAGCAAAATGGAAAAACAGCATGAGTCTTTAAGTACATTCTCTCTTGACATTTGCATGCCAATAAAGAGCAGGAAAATTAGCTTTCAGACTTAGTCACTTCAAGCCAGTGTATCAAAACAAGTGTGATCCCACCAGCCTTCATGCCAGACCTGAAGGCCTGCAGTGGGGCAGACACAACCTGTAGCATCTCATTGAAAGGTGCAGGGATGCAGCAACTCTGCCTTTTCCAACCCAGCTACTGCCTCTTTCAAGAAACAAGCAATTACTGATGATGCCACAGATGTGGGAAGATCATTCTGCCAAACTGTCTCTGTCTCTCCGGTATGCCTCAAACCTGGTTTTGCTCATTTCTAGTTTAATTCAGCTGAGTACATTGAATGTTAAAGGACATTTTTTAGGGTATGAGATAAAACTTTCTGAGAAAGTGAAGACAAAGTTTGTGGGATTGGTGGAATATGAAGACATGACACATTTCCATGCAGAAGTAAAACCAGTTAGGCAGAACACAGGCAGAATGGTCATGGCCATTTGTGTACCAGAAAAGACTCTTCCTTCTGCTGGACTCAGAGAGCAGCAGGAGCTTCAGCATCCTGAAACTGTGTACTCATTATTGCGATCTGCACATGTGCTGTCTGAGACTTGCTCCTATTTCACACAGCTCTGTCATTTCAGTAGTAAAGCCAGGCAAAGCACTTGTGATGCTGATTTGGGGACAGAGTGAGTTTTCAGTTAATATTCCTCGATCACTTTGCTGCAGCTTTATCACTGTGAGCTAGTTCAGCCACCAGTCCTCTGCAGGGGTGAACTCATGAAAGGGGGAAAAAAAAAAAAAAAAGAAAAAAAAAAAAATTACCTGCTGAGATAAGATTCCTTCTCTATAACCTTTGTAGAGTCACACAGACCTCTGTCCTGAAACAAAGAAGCCAAGGGCACCACAGATGGGGTGTTCTGTAACCCGGACCCCAGAATGAACCAGCAGCATTCACAGCCTCCCAAGGCTTGAACAGTAGCAGAGCTTCAAAGTGTGCTCACATTAAATATCCTGTCATTAAGTAATTCATTAAATAATGGTCAGAAAGGGATAAAAATCATCTCTTCAGTACTGTAGCATAATCAAGGTATAAATAGGACAAAAAGACTGAAAATGGAGACAAATTTCTCAACCAGGACAAGGGAAAAGCTGGGTGCGGGACAGCAGGGGTGTTGCTAAACTCTCCCGGGAACATAACTTGGTCCTATGGGCACATATAAAGATCTAGTGCAGTCAGCAGGTCCTCAGCTGCTCCTTGAGAAGAGACGATGTGGGGTGATGTCATGGTTTAAACCCAGATGATAACCAAATACCACGAGGCCACTCACTCACTCCCTCTCCCGTGAAGTGGGGAGGAGGATTGGAGAGAAAGGAAAACT
>JMFS01073811.1:0-31679 GCA_000699545.1 Podiceps cristatus | reverse complement strand
TATAAATAGGAAAATTAAGTGATAAAAAGAATGGATTCTATACATTCTCCTGAAGCACGCAAGAATTTGGTATAATTATGTGTGCTTAAGTAACATGACTTGAGAACCTGTGCTATTTCAAAAGTAAAAAGATGCCTTCTGAAGCAGGGAACGCAACAAAAACTATTCAGCAGAGCAGAGTAACTCCAGAGGTTTTGAACCTGAACTTAAAAGCTGTATTTTTCTTTTTCTTCTAAGAAGAATGTGAGAAGGATAGGACAAACAAGTTTCACCAGAGTTAGAAACCTGAGATGAGCCCCAAAGACATATGAACTTCAGTTAGAGAGTCCCAGAGCTACTTCTGATATAGGCAGCTAGCTCCAGAACTTTCTATGAAAACTCTGAATCAAAGTTATCAAGCTGCTTAGATTAGTCTTCCAGCCCACAAAGCTTAGACTAGTCGAGTGGGCCACTGGGCTGCATACTTCTGAAAACTTCTAACATTTGGACCAGAAGTCAATATGAAAGCTCAGGACAGAGTTATATTGCATGGAGGAAGACTGTACTACAAGAAAACCAGGAACAAAACACAGATCTGTCAAGAAGGTAAAAATCCAGAAGACAAAAAAGGTAGGTGACAAATCAGCTCCTTGAGAGCATTTAACTCTTAAAATTACATAGGTCCAAAAAAACTCCATTAAGCCTTAAATGTGTATCCCCCAGCATAGGGTGCAAGTGCTTCCACCTGCCCATTCTGGGCTCAAGTAATAATACCAGATAATTTTGGCAGGGAATGGTTTCCCCTGACACAAAGCGTGTGGACATGTCAGATATTTTTGAGTCATAAATAAAGGTGGCTATAAATGAAACATACTATTGCTTTAAGCAGACTCAGCTGTGGCCAAGACCCAGCTCAACGCAAACAAGTACAAGCGTATTCATGGATGCTGGTTCAGAACCAGCTCACTCGGACTCCAAGCCAGTCCCACGACGGAAGCGGGCAGCAAAATAGATACCTGTCATCATTACCAACTACACATTAAATGAGCCAGAAAACATATCAGAAGAGCCAGATGTTAAATTCCTAGTAACTGAAATGAGTTCTCGTAAACAAGAAATAGATGATAGTTGGAAGCTGTTGGTTTCTTTTATGATCTTGTTCTATGAGTGGGCAAACATACAGCTCCCAGAAGCACTTGTCTTAGTGGCAGAAGACATGAGATAAAAAGACTGCTACAGAAATAATTTTCCCAGGAATCCGCAATTCTACTGCTATGCAACATATTACAGGCAAACGAAGACTGTCACATGGTTTCACTTGAGAAATTAAGTCATATTTTTAAAAGCTTAAGTGGCAGTTCATTAGAAATTCTCATAGCCCTTTGACAAATTAAGAGATAAATAGGGTGGTGTTTCTTTTGGAGAGAAAATATAATTAAAATTATCTATTTTAATCTACGCAATATTGATCTGAGAATCCTACCCAGCTTTTGCTACATCAGGTGAAATTGCTATGCTACAACTCAATGAAGTAATCACCTTACATGTTTAGTGGGAACACGGGTGGGCAGACACCCAAGAAAGAGCTGTAAATACTAAACAAAATGCTTCACTGACCTACTGAGCACTGCAGCTAGACTATCAACTTATTACAAGGTAAGTTTTTTTTTCCTTCCTCCTAAACAAGACTAAGTTATAGCTTGAGTGACGTAATTATATACCTTAAGGTCATGTTGTCCTCTCTTACTATCAATCACATTTATCAAGTACTTCCCCAGTAGAGTATAATAATTTGATTTTTTCCTCCTTACTTTATTGAACAATTTTTTAATTTAACACACACACAAAAAGTTTGTGAGATAATTCTTTCTTGGAAGACAATTAAAAACGGTGTGATACTCACATAAGAGTCTAATTTCTGGAAAAAGTATATGGACACCAAACACACTGGATGAAAACAACCCACGTTTAAGGTCTGAAAATCACTACATAAACCCTTCCCCAAAACTCTTCATTGCCTCTCTCCAAGCAGTTCACTTAAACCACAGCAGCCAGTAAACTGTTACAAAGTGAGAGGCAGCAGAGTTCCAGTATTGGGCTCTACGCTAACTCTGTGAGGGTGAACCAAGTCTATATAGTTTTAAGAGAATTTTCAGAAATATTTTCAAGTAACATTTCATAGCAAGCGACAAAATTTCCACTGCAAACAGAAGCAAAGGCAGAGGAACTCTGCCTGCCTCACAAAATGCTACAAAGTTTTAAAGCTGAACCCACAAAACCGATGAGTACATCTAGATTTAGCATATATTAGTATGTTAGTAAACAAATTTATAAATTATTTTTTCAAGTTTTAACAACATAAAAGTATTTTTGAAGGAAATACATTTTTTTATATCCCACACTCAGATCCTCCTTGAAGTGCGTTAGAAAAAGCGGTTAAGCAGCTCAAAGCCAGTGGAAGACGAAGAATATGCAGACGGATGGACCCCAGAAAGAGTGGCAGGTCTGTGAGTGTGCAGAAAGAAAAAAAAAATTATCCCCCCTTTCTGTGTGACTGAATACAGACACGTTTACACGTTTTAACCCTACAACTATAAACCTAACTGTATACTGAATCTCTTTACCTGACGCTGTTGTAGCTACTCTTCCATCAGTTACTGCTTTGGAAGAAAGATATGTAATCATCTGAATATCTTCCTTGTCTTTACTGGGATATTCATTACGGAAAGTGGATTCTGTGGATAATGGTGCTGTAACTTCCGAACTACGGCTTAAATCAAGAGGGAGACATGGTCCACGCTTCTCAAGTGATATATGAGCAACATCAGGTACTACATAAAAGAAAAAATGTAATATTAAAAAAGATACAAAGGTCCAACAAACAACAGTTTGGATTGCAGCGTTACATAACATAGGAACGGCATACAGAGCTTTATCTACAGTAAGTCAAAATATCCCATTAGATGAAAACCATGAAAGGTCTAATTTTTATGATTCAATTTCTCTTGGGCAGTTCTTTATTAGATTAAGATACATTACCCTCCAATTTTGATGACTGTTGGTTTTGACCACTGATGGAGAACACTTTTCCATCAGTTACTGAAGAGGGAGAAGAAACTTTTTCTACAGAATCATCAGGCAAGGAGCAAGTGGCTAAACGCTGTGATCTTCTTCTCCGTTGGCTATGTTTGTAGGATCTAGGGGAATTCACTGGCTGAGATGGACCTAAAAAGAGATCTTTCAATGTTCATGAAGCAGAGAGATATACCATAATCTTACGGCAGTATTTGAGATCTAAAGATGGGGAGTGCTTTAAAAAGCTCTTATTTGCAAAGCTGGTAATCACAGCAGAACGGTAAATGTAATTAAAAATTATGACTACCAGGAGCAAAAAAAAAGAGCTATGTTCACGATATGATTCTGCTTTTTTTCTTATTATACATTATTAGGGCATCTACTTCCCCACTGACAAAGGCTGCCTAAAACAACAATGTACTTACAATAAGCAACCCCCCCATATACCCCATGAGAGTAGGCTACTTATAATGGAAGGGGGCAATAGGATTTAACAGCAAACAGAACAAATGATCACAGTTAAAGATCTAAAAAGTCATGGATAGTGGTAACATACAACTTTAAAAAAAATCAAAAGCAGTGGCTAATTTTATATCCTACCTCCCATCTTCTGCTAACCTGATATCAATACTCCAACTATATTTCAAACGCACACTGCCAATGCATGGCACGGTAAGAAGGCTCAAGAATCTCATACTTTAAAAAAAGGGGTGGGGGATTGATATAGGTTAATATAGGCCTGATTCATTAAAAACAAACAAACAAAAAAAAAAGACTCCCCTACACCTCTCCAGTTTTACTCAGTTTCTCAAACTTTTGCCTTAAAAACAAATTTAAGTCATTACTACACTGTAAATAAGTGTTCTTTCTTAAGCAGTTTTTAGAGTCAAAGATGTACAGATTTAAAAAGACAGACAAAGCAAAATTTCTATTAGAGGTAGTAAAGACTCAGAAGCCAAAGATAACACTAACCAGATCTAAGCTAACCAATTTTTAAATCAGCTAATTCTAAAAATACTACTACGGAGAAGCCTAACTTAATCCAAAATACAAACATGCTCAAGGAAAACTACTTACCATTATTTTAGGGGTGGGGAGGGAATGTGTATTACAATATAGGTGATGGCTAATATTTTGTGGGGACAAAATACAATTTATACCAATGTGTCCTGAATAAGTAAGGACGGCTGAATTTGCACCCCTCCCTCTCCCATCCATTTAAAGTTATCTGTGAGAAAAGATTAAAAGAAAAACTTCCCTTAAGGGAAAATATGAAATCAAGGTTAAGGGGAGCACACAGTGCAGGTATAGTCTTCCATCCTTAATCACTATTCTAAAAATAAAACAAAAATGTAGCTTTTGACTTACTGGAACCCACACTTATTTTAACTCGTGGCCTCATCATTTAATGTTCTTCAGGCAACAAAGAGCCTGACCCTAAGCAACACTAAAAACCTAATGTAATCTCAAAATTGTAGCAATACTTCAATATTCACCAAAAAAAGCGTATATTCAAGGAGGCAGCATAAACCTTTTCCTGTACTTCTAACAAGCAATATTTTGGTACTTTGCAAATCAGTTACACATGTTAAGAAGCTGAACACCTATGATATATTTCTGCGACAAAGAAAACAGATTATTTGTGGGGTTTTGGTTTTTTTGGTTGTTTTTTTTTTTTTTTTTGTATTTCCCCACCACAGATCTTGAACCCATCTTCTCTTTCACATCAGATTTGGAGGAAATATCACATAAGGTGAAGAATGCCAGAGCCAACAGGTACAGCACATCAGCCTGCTGAAGGCGGAATTTCTCAGAGAAGGAAAGGTCCACAACCAAAGCATATGTCTTTTCTTTTTAATGAATCAGGCCCCTTCAGAAGAGAGGTTTGATTTTTCCTGTATCACTGTTAATACTAACGTGAAGATTTAAGCTGGAGGGAAAGCAAACCATTAAAAGTCACAACCGCATAAATATAAATGTATTATTTAAATGTATTATTTCAGGTAGAGTAATTCATGTTTTATTATGTGACTTGACTTAAAATACTGAGCTACCCCTGATTCTCCCGCTTGTATCTTTTATATTTCAAGCAGATTAATTTTTAAAAGCAATAGCCATTTACAACCCCCAAAAATTTCTGTATATCTCTTATAAGTAATTACGGTATTTTTTTTAAAATGTCTGTGCTCACTAGTTTTATTTATCACAGAAGAAGGAAGCTGAGAGACCAGCGTCAAATCCTCGACTTGTATTAACTCTGGGGAAAGTGGTGATTTAGGGGGCTTTATACACCCAGAAGAATCTCCAGATTCTTGTTTGCATTTCTTGCTGCGAGCCTTTCCTGAAGACAAAGTTGAGGATAACAGTGCAGGTTTCTGAATGTTGGCAGAACTGCTAATATCAGCTTCATTTTTTTTCTGACTTTGTGGTTTAGGTGAAATCTCCTGAATAAATAATAAAAAATTGATACTTTTATTTCAGTTTCTTCGCTGTAGTTCTTGTATTCTATTTTGATCTTTTTAAAAGCAACTTTAGTATTCAAAGCACATTTTAAAGCAACATTATTTTTAGTACAAATCATGGTAAACTTTTTTTTTAAAGGAGCACTATCAATTATTTTCAGTATTCAGAACACCCTTGTTTCTTACTATTTGAAATAACTGCAAAAAGCCTGAAAACAAAGCGTTTTTCTGCTATTCCCATTTTAAAAATTCACCAAAGTCTTTTTAGTTTCTCCTTCATCTTCAGTAGTCTGTCTAGACTGGACTGTCAGTGCTGTCTCAAAGTATAACCTGGAGAACACTCGTTACAAGCTAGAAAAGATAAACTGATCTACAATCATAGAATATCTCAAGTTGGAAGGGACCCATCAGGATGACAGAGTCCAACTCCCTGCTCCTCGCAGGACTGTCTAATACTAAACCATACGACTGAGAGTCGTTCAGATGCTCCTTGAACGCGGACAGGCGTTTGCACTGCGACGAGCAAGCAATCCTTGCTCAGAGGATTGCAATTCTACCAAAAATTTCCAAGATTTTCCCTTCACAGTCCTTTCCCTGACTGTAGAGAAGAAAAAAAAAAAAAAAAAAAAAAAAAAAAAAAAGAAAATCCCCAAATAAGAAAAAAAAAAAAAAAAAAAAAAAAAAAAAAGAAAATTAAAAAGTTCCTCAGGAGAACTTTAACACAAATTTCATTTTTCAAGAAGAACCTGAAAAAGTTGATAATGCTCCTTTAAGGAATGTCTGAAAACAATAAAAAGTTTCCAAATATTGAACACACTCTCACACAACCCCTTTCAGTGCTGGGAGTCTGGATTTCACCACATTGTATGTTTGTGCAAACACATGAAGAAATCACAACTTCTAGCACCACAGGGTTAAACAGATTGCTAACTGTTGGAGAAAAATGAGCAGATAGAGTTAAAACAGTTTTTGAAGGGAAAAGAAATCAACATATAATGCAGCTTTCCAATTTCATCAGTTTTCATCCTTCTTAACACACATACCAGAGTATTACTTTTAGAGAATTAACATGCATTGACAGACATTAGCATTTTAGATTTTTAACTGGAAGGAAGTTCTTCCTACTTTACTGAATAAACTGTGCATGTGTTACAACCTGCCCAATAATGGCAAACTAAAAATCTGAACGTAATTTCTTAAACCTCTCCTCTTTGTCTCAGTTACATCACACATAGTACCATCTAATAAACCATAACTAACAAAGTAGAAAAATATTTCTAGAATGCGTGCACCACTTTATCCAAACTAAAAATGTCACATCTCTGATGACTTGAGAGTATTATTGGGTTTTGTTATAAATCGCAATTTTATTTTCCACTGGAACTTTTCATGTTTCAATGGAAAAAAAAAAACAAAAAGGGCAAAATAAAAAGCCACAAGTGCACATTCTGTGTTTGCAAGAGCGCACCCCTGAATGCTACAGGAATAGTTTGCTGGAAGTATCATGGAAAGATCCGATGTAAAACATCCCATTCAACAGACATCAATTCTACCTTAAATAACTCAATTACACATGTACTAAGTGCAGTTTATTCATTTAAATAAAATACTCCATGAACTGTAGAGTATACCTATGCTGGTTATGAGAGGTATTACCAGAAATTAATTAGAGTCATAACTTGTAAATAAACAATTTTATTGTTCATCTTCACAGATGTGAAAGACATTACTACAGCATCCATTACTTTCAAATTACAAAGTTATTTAAACAAGATTAAAAAAATTAAATTAATATTTTGATAAGGTGCTTAACCTCTTAACAGGACAAATTAACATTAAAAACCTTAATGAATTAATGTTATTCATCTAATCAGGTCTTGGTCAAAAGGAAATATAACATGACATACCCTAATACAGTTAAATAAACTACTATATCTGAAACTAACCGTCTGAGGTTCTGGGTTTAAGACAACTGCAAACTAAAAATATATAAATATAAATAAAAAACTTCCATCAACAAAGTCAGTTTTCGGCTAGTGGCCTGAATACTTCTACCATGTTCTGTATTACATTATTAAAAAAACCTACATGATATTTTACCCATTCAATTTTATAGCAGTAGCAGACAAAACCTCTAAGGAATGTCAGCTTTGCTACTGGAAAACCTTTAGGGGAGGTTTATAACTCGGCCATTTTAATTTGAATTTGGGCAGGAATTTAGTGAAGAAAAGCTTTAAGCTCAAAAAATTTTCCTCCCCATAGTTAAACATTCAAAAATTTGTGAGGTTTCTGTTTTTAGTTAGAAGCGGAAGAATAAGACAATTTAGGATTTTAGATGCCTCTTGAAAGGAGCTTAACTAGTATTTCCAAAAATGAGGTTTTTCAGACCATTAGCATGTAAACAGTGACAGAGACATCTTTTTTATATCTAATCATTAAAACAGAAACAGCCGAGTTACTAAGTCTAAGAAGTAACAAGAAGTTTTTAAGTAAATATGCACTGTAGTTTATACTGTTGCATACACAGTCTATGTAAACCACAAAGTCCCATTCACGTAATGGGATTCTGCGTGATAAGATTTACATTGTAATGATTCTTCCAAAAACAACATGCTGTAAGCCATTTCACAGTTTTTTGCACATTGAAAATATCACACACAGTAGCAATAAAATCATAGCATCTTTAATATGCAAAAATTTGAGAAATGGAATGTCATGTCAATACATCGTAAACCTTGATGCAAAATATCGGTCAATGCATTGACACCGTAGTGGCTCAGTTAGCCGTTACAGTGACAGCATTAAAAACAGAAAATCGTGTTCCATTGACAAGACTCACATCCAATGCAGTGTCAATGGAAAAACCACAGCAATGCAATTATATATCAGCTCTAAAGAACCAGTACAACCAAAATATCAAATAAAGTTTGGGGCAGGGACTGTTGATAGTGTGCCGGGGCTTCAGAACAGAAGTGTTCTTTTAAGAACTGCAGGCAGCAAGGCTATTTTATTCAAATGCTGCTGTTAAGGAAGAATGAAAATGAATACAAAAAAGCAGTATTAAAACTACATTAAGGCTCTGATTTAAATCACTGGAAAACGGGGATGTCCTGAATCAAGACTACTGTTGATCCTTAGCGTGCTTTACCGTGCTTAGGCATTCAGCCCTTTTAATATGCAAGATAATGCACAACTCGGAGTCAAGCAATGCCTGAACACAATGGAGTAAGCCAAAGATAAAACAGCAGCCTTCAGGTCCTGCAAACACGCAGGTTTAAAAATCAGACCCTTAACATTATTTAAAAGTTTCTTTTTTGTATTTATTAAAATACACACCCTTGCAAAATGTATGGCTCATTGAGCAGTTCATAAAACACATACAAGCCTACAACACCAAATTTTACAATATAAAAGAAACTTCTTCCTTTATAAGAAGTTCTACGTGATGTCAAAAACCCTGTTTCAAACAAATCAAATTTGTGTAAGGGCCTTTTCCTAAGCCAGTCATGGTCACAGTTCCAGCTATAAAACTGGAAAACTGGACCTTGGGACACTGGTCTCCTCACGTCCGTTGCACGGAGACTTTTTTTTTTTTTTTTTTTTTTAAGTTTTCTAACACAAAAGCTCATTACTGAAATTCAAGTCAACACTGTTTAGAGACAATTAAATTCCATACTTCTGGCTCTGCCAGAAATGTAAACATAAAGATCAATTTTCAGTTCCCTATCATACCTGAAGGGGCAAATTTTAATGTTGTAGATACTACATCTCCATGGCACACTCCAGTGGGAACCTTGCAAAAGAATCAAACTCTACCATTTCATACCTGCTCCAGGACTGGAGCTGTTTCTTTGTTGCCTTCCTTTTTTTCAGCACCGTCTGCAACAACAGCTTTGGATGCCAACAAACCTTAGGAGAAAAATCACAGAGATTTTTAGTTAGAAGCAGCTTTCAGGAAGAATTTGGGGAAAACAAAGCATGACACTGAGACAAGAAATATGAACTGCTTACAAGTACAACTTAATTCTCTCTGAAACAGTTCCACACTAAAATGAACACTTCAAATTAGAAGAAACAAAAAGCTAAAGGATGTTCCCATGACAGTGCCCTTTCACAAGGGGTACTTCTCTGGCATTTCCAATAACAAGATAAAAATCAAACTACCAATTGTAAAATTATGCCTCATCATCCCTTTAAAGCCCAAAGCCCAACTGCTTGGGCTTTAAAACAAAGCCTATAATACGTACATAAATTTTGAAAGATCAAAACTATTTACAAACCTTTCCTCCCTCTCTCTCTCCACTCCTTAAGAAATTCCCATTGGACTTTGTATTACTACTTCTTAGCACATGCAAACCTTTCTTAGATTAGGACAAGGGATTTAATTTCCAAATGAATATTCTTGGAAGTGAAACTCCCAAATTACCTCAATAACAAAACCATATTAGGATCAAGTACATCAGAGTATGTCATTTCATTCACGAACTCATATACAATATCACTACTATAAAAAAAAAAAATCTGTAAAAGACAAGTTAACATAAATATGAGGAAGCTTTTTATTGGCTAAGCATATAACAATAGCTTCAGTTCTGCTTCACACAATACCTTCAATTACCTAAGTATGCAGAGAAAGAAAAAGTTCTATGCCGTAAGACAAAGCAGAACTGATAAAACCTGAAAACCACAAATCTAAATAAAAGTTACTATTATAATCCCTGGGAACATCAATATTGGGGGTGGAGAGATTAAATCCTCAAAAAAGCTTGAGCTGACAGATGCCCAGGAAATTCCTATTGTGTTCCATGAAAAGTTAGATATGCTCAAAATTAATTCGCAGTGCACAATGCTCAAGGAATTATAAGTTAGTGAAGCCTGGGCTCTCAGGAAGCATTTAGGACATTAAACAACCAAAAAAACACCTAAAAAACCCCACAACACACACAACACAAAACCACTGTGGTATTTTACTAGAGAGCCATCACATTTCAGTGTTCCACAGTAAGTACCAGGTGCTTTTTTTTTTTTTTTTCATTCAGTCTTTATGCTAGACTAAGCTATGCTTCAGTTTACTGGAAAGTAGTTATGTTTTAAATAAACTTTTTCAGAACACCACGTGCATAACAAGAGGTGCAAACTAACCAATTTTACAGCTAAATCTTTTAACCAAAAAGCAGAAACTTACTTAGCCCTATTATAGTAATACAAATAAAATTATCGGGTAAAAGTTTAATTCTGCATTAGGCTTCATGGGCCTAAATAAGCCTTTGTGACTCAGTTTATCCTGTTTAAATCAAGCTGCAAAGTTAGCAATATTTTTTATATTGATGACCACACATCTACAATGAAATAAAATATATAAATAGTTTTATAATATACAAAATATCCAGTATAAAATAGTTTTCAAAATCAAGTAAATAATTTAATACTAAATGTTGTTTAGTAATTAAATACTAAACAACAAGCTACAATCTATAAGGCAGCTTTTGTGGTTCTACAAATCACAGGTTGCCCAGAGCAGCTGTGGATGACCCATCATCAGCAATGTTCAAGGTCAGGTTGGATGGGACTTTGAGCGACCTTATATAGTAGATATCCCTGCCCACGGCAGGGGGGGTGTTCTAGATGATCTATGAAGGTCCCTTCCAACCCAAACCATCCAATGATTCTATGAAGGTCCCTTCCAACCCAAACCATCCAATGATTCTATGATTTTATTTCTAGTTAGATGCTTAGTGCTCAGAAGGTAAAGCCAGGAAATGAACCTAGACTCTGTCAGACCTGTGAATATACAATTCTTATTTCCTTCTTCTCTACCCCATTAAGTACCTTTCTAACCAGTTACGGTGCCTATTGAGAGAGACAAAACAACTCCACAAGCTACTACAGCAGCAGGACTACAGGTTTGTCATCCCCTGTCAGTAGCAGCGTAAGAAAAAAAAGCATGGTCTGGCACAGTGACCACGAGCGTTTTGTTCTGTAAGCTTGTTGTAGATGTTATCTGTTCTTTTAGGTATCAACACTGCAGCACTGAAGCAAGCATTCCAACAGAGGCAGAAATTAATTGGAAGACAACATTAATACATGCTTAGCAGGAGACATCCTTCACCTTCAGGAAATGTAATTTCCACTAGTGGCGGTAGCATCAAAAAAAAAAGCGGCAAAGGAAACAACTTTATTTTGTTGAATGGTGAGAAAAGAACACCAGATGCAGCTGCGGCCCTTGAGGCAGACAAGAAGCTTCTGCAACAAATACTGAATGCTGAATTGAAATCTAGAAAACAGTTCCCTTCAGACAGCCTCCTCCAACCCCACTGTTTGCTCTAGTTCCCCAATACAGCCATAAGACACTTGGTAAATGAGGGATTTCCTAACAAATACAATGCTTTTATGATTCTGTTGTAGCCATTCTGATGGGTACACCAGCATGATTCCCAACCTTCCTTCAAATCTAAAAGCTCATGCAGGAAACACAAGTGACGATTTACAAGTATTTCAAGCATAAAAAATAACTATGTAGCAAGGGAAAGTTTGATCATCAGCAGTTACATTTTCAAAATACTTCATTATATGCAATAATAAAAAACTTACTACAGTATGAGTTGCAAAAGCGTGTTATTTTGAAAACAGTTACACAAAGTAACTACAAGGCATGACAAATTTCATCTTGTAATTAAAGGATTCATGCACTTTCACTGAATGGTAACACATTCTCTGCTAGCAGAGTATGCTTTCAGAGAGAGAGACTGACTCGTTTTAGAATAATAAAGTCAATGGCTGTAAAATTATGTTTTCTGATTATTCAGTTCAGTCTATATGAACCAGCTCGACTGCTATTACTTTCACAAAGCTCCTTAGGGAAGAACCACCTATTCACAAGACTCACAAGGTTTTGGTATCTTCTGCTGCTAATGGCTGTTGAAGAAAAATAATAGGGCTCTGTAAATATACATAGCTAGTATATACCTTATATACTTCTACTACTCATGGCAGTAGAACTGAGGGTGTACGCAGTATGGGCAAAGGCAAGTAGAAACGAGGCTGATAAATCAAACATGTTAATTAAATTCAGTACCAAGTAAGAAGTCTTCCAGGAAAGAAAATCTTGAAGGCAGAAGATGTGTTTTTCTAAAGACCGCTTCCTTCCTATCATGTTCTATACTGGCCCATTCCATTTATTTTCTCCTTTGCATTGAAGTAGTGAGTGAGAGGCCAAAACAGAACCCCACTCGTAAGAAAACTGCCTGAACATCCCCCACTGCTGACCGACAAAAGGTTGGTTTGGCCAAAAGGCTGGTTCGGCCAAGTTTGGAAAAAAAACTCATCATGCAGTTTAGTAAGTCATTTTTATCTTACAGAACAAAGACTTCTTATATGAGCAACCATACCCTATCTATTACAAAAAACAAACAAAATATCTCTCATCTGTAGCACAGAAACATTTGTCAGGCTTTACACAAAATATTATTTGCTAGACTAATGACTGGAATGCATTTCTATCTTACCCTCTGCCCAAGGGCCCCTCTGTTAAGGAGGGAACTTCACAACTTTTTTCCACCCAGCTTTTGAAATGTGTCTGATAATTTCCCAGCACAGGTATAAGCGTTTTACCCCATCCTAAATACTGACAGAATCAACACTGGCAACACAACTTGCTTATTGGGAGGCAGCGGGGAGGAGGGATACAAACTGAAACAATTTTTTCACAGTTAAGTGTCTATTACATTTTAGAATAAAATGTATTTTTCAACTTCTAAAGATAGACCAATTACTTATTATTCCATTTCCTGTTGAATAAGACACATTCTATATCTGTAAACTTGTTTTCCATTAATATCTTTGCGTAATAAACATAGGGAATGAAGGCCTTAGACACCAAAAGTCACGTTTCAGATCTTCATTGCTTCCATTTGTAGCTAGGCTTGTATACTTTTAAATGACATACTGTAAACTCTTTTCAGTGACAGTTTTACTCTATGACAAAGTATTTCTTTTTCCACAGCAAACAAAAGCTTTAATTTACAATGGTGGAATATAACTCATGGCCATGTTAAGAACTTGGACAACCCCCAATTTCACCTGATAATGGAGAAAATTGTGCAGCTGGAGTTAAAACATACTCAAGAAATTCATCAGTTCAGGATGGCTACCTTCCTAAAAAACTAAAAAGATCAGGTCAAGTCTGAGACCATTCTCTGAGTTTATTAACAAGAGATTTTATTACCATTTATAGATGCCTTTGAAATTCCAAACAAGAAAAAGACTGTAGTGAGTATCTGCCTCATGAATGTGCTTTTATCAATCTACTTTAGTACCTTATATGTAAGCTTAACCTTCTATTTCACTACATTAAAAATGACAAAGTCAACAACAACAAAAAGTATTTTACCAGTGATCTTGTTAAGACGAGCTCTCTTTGCCTGAAATGAGTTGCCTAGATTACTTTTCCTCTTGTGTGATAACGTGCTCTCTGCCTGCACAAAGGCCATCTTTGGAACGTCCACTACAGGAAATCCTACTTTTAAACAGAAGAGAAATCTAATAAACTCACATTTCATAAATATGTAACAACACACAAAATATTTAAATATTTCAGAAATGCTATTAGAATACTGGAGTAAAGAAACCTTAACATTCTACTAAAAATGAAAATGATATATTCTGAAGATTTGGTATTACACATTGAAGCATTAGATGCAGATTACCTCAAAATTGTAATTTTTACGTAGTATTATGAGAAACGCAGTATTAAAGACTTAAACAGATTCTTATCAACCCAAAAATAGTTTCAAACACCCCTGAATATGGATATATCATCCATATTTGATTTTTTAATCTTAGATTGGTATCAGGAATTATCTCACAGGGAACAGAAGATGCAGAAATACAAATCAAAGTGTACAATGAAGTCATTCAAAAAACCCTATGATCCGCTCTTGTTAGAGCTAGTTAGAAGTTTTGCTCAAGAGGTAAATGCTGACTTGACTAGATTTCTGACAAAAATTGTGTCTGATTAGTGTTATGTATCGTAACAATTACCATAATAACAAATGAGACATCTTCCCCTAGAAAGACTAGATACTAAATTGCAAAATTATTTTTACTTCAACATTACAGAAAACATATTTTATCTTTTACAAAATTTGTTTTTACCAAACGTGTCACTAGATGTAGGCTCCTCTTCCTTTTTTTGGACTTCCTGCATGATTGCAGAGGTTGAGGTTTCTTCCTTTTTTGAAGGAACTTTCAGCCATTTTCTGTCCTCTTTATCTTTATTGCTGTTTGCGCTGGTTCTAGGTTTAGTTCCCACTTTGTTCTTGGCTGCTGCTGCAGCAGCAGCTTTGACCAAAGCTATCCAGTCCTCCAGAAAGGAAAAAAATGGTAAGTAAGTATTAAAAAGTGCCTGAGACTCAAATAGAAAATACTTATAAACCCAGTGAAACTTCATCTAGAAATTTTCAAGAGCCATTGAATTTGTTTTTATGGCTACTACTCAAAAAGTGGTAAAATGAGTTTCCCAAGCTGCCTAAATAAATCTGAAGTATTATCAGTATGCCACATGGATAAAAGGCAAAAAGAAAAACCTTCAAAAAAAATATATACAGAATCCTGGCTGCACACATTCCCTGCTACCTATTTTATGTATGTTATGCACCTACTTTAGAAACCCAGGAGCTCCCAAACCCAGAAGACTGACTTTTTTCTTACCCTTACAGCTGTGAAATACACCAATTCCATTGTTGCTCGAATTTAATTATTATTCAAAACTACAATCAACTCAAAGCATGATCCAGCCAGCTGCATGATTGGGCAGAGTTCTTCCTGAATTAAATTGATAAAGCAGGGATAACTCTTATACAATTATATATCTGTGTTTCTAGCGTAACTACAGAGAGCATTCTCTTTGTATTACACATTACAAGTTTCATTCAATAATTTCAAAGAAGTGCTACATAACATAACTGAATTACACAATCCACATTTAAGGTAATAAAAGTGCCACTTTGGATAATGGCTTATTTGACCATACAGAAACATCCAAGGAGTGAACAACAGAACATACAGCCCAAATTAATCTACTTTTGGGCATGCAGTTGAAGTCTAGCCACTCTAAGTCAACGGAGAGAACTAAATACTTCCAAGACTGAGCAAAGCTCTTTCCACTAGTTTGGACTGATCAGACTCCTGCCTTATGTCTGCAGAGTGTCAGGGATCAATCTGATTGCAAAATTTTAACTTGATCCTTTTTACTGAAGTTATTTTTTCCAAATCTCCTATAACATCAAGGTACAGAATTTTTCCATGGAGAAGTTATATGCAATATAAAACCAGCATCAATGCTCATCCTCCATCAGTAAGAATTAAGTATCTGAGGGTTTTGAATGATAATTTATTTACTACATGGCCACTTGGCTACAAGAGTACTTGCAGATTTGTACTACCATGTATAAAAAAGGTACAATAAAGACCATTTTTTCTGTAATTTCGCATGAGTGCTTTACAAATAGGACACTCCCCCCGTCGCCCCCTCCCCCAATTGTAGACTGTTTCCTTGTTGTTATGTTATCATATGACATACCTTAAGTATCTTGACTTTATAAATCTTGTTTCAATGCAACTTTTTCCCACTCATTACATACTACAAGTCTTTCGAATTCATGTTCTACTGAGGGTTTCTTTGCCTTCTTTGATGTACGAGAAAAGCATAACGCAAAATACAAAGCGTTACTTTTCCTTGTATTATGCTTTTTCCTTTTCCATAGCTCAATACTTTTAAATCACTGCTTTACATACGTTATGCTTCTACTTTGCGTCAAGCTATGTACTTCGAAAGACCAACAGTTTTGATTCCTCTAAAATAAAGCGTTCCGCATCCAAACTGTCAATGCAAGATGCATACACTCAGTCTAGCTAGCAGCAGCAAAGTTTGGAAGCGCTTTGGCGATGCTTACACAGCAGGCAACTACCAAGGCCATTTGGTGACATGCCAGCCACAAAGAGCGTGTCTAACCGCCAGCTGCATAGTCAATAAAACCACACATACCTCTTTTTTGGCCAGCCAAAACGAGCACACACATTAGCTCCAGTCGCTCCAGAGCCTTGCCCATCCAGCAGGACAAAAAAAAGGATTGAGCTATTTGTGCTGGTGAGGAGTTACGAGACCTGACAGGAGAAGTCTTACACTGTAACCTGGCCATGGGATGAAGAGGATCAACAACATGGCTGGAGTTTGGATCTTATGATAGAAGTGGGAAGCAAAGGAAGCGCAGCCTGCATCAAAACAGCTTCTAAACAGCACTCTAATTTTCAGTGAAGCTAAGCACCCTGAAATCAGAAGCTTTCAGAAGATATTGAGCTTCAAGGACCACAATGCACATCCTGTTCCACCGGTAGCTGTTCTAGTGCAACATGAAGGGTTTTTTGTTTGCATTTTATTTCATTGTTAGGGTACTTCCCTTAAGACGTGGAGCTTACAAAGGGTAGCAGGACACATATAACAATGAAGCAAACAAAGGTTAAACATTCAGAAGCCAGCGAAGAGACATTAATTATGGTGATAGTTATACTTTTTTCCTAGATTAAAATGCAAATTTAAACTCAATGAAGAGAACCTTGACAATATTATCTCAAGAGGTTCCTTCCAACCTCAACAATTTTGTGATTCTGAATAGGCCAGAAACTCTGTGGGTCCATTTTTATTTTGGCTCTGGAGTAAACATATAGGCCCTGAAGTGATGCAGGTTAATTCCTGCTTTTTAACTTTGAACTCCTGCTGAGCAACGGCTCAGATGCACAGCTCCTGACATGTGAGAACTATTAAGCATCAAAGATGCTAAGGTGACTTATTTCTTTTGAAGAGCACAGTAACTCCTCCTTCAAAAAGATATGTTTGCCATTTTCAGAATTTTTAGAAAAAAATAACAAAAAAGGAGAATAATAGTGGCAGCCTAAAGCACAATGAATTCTGAAATCTGTCTCAGGGTCATTGTAAGATATCTACTGTCAACCATATTAGTAAGACATTAAATATCATAGATATCAGAAACTACTCGCAAATCTTTAATAACAGGACTTTTCCCCAGAGCATTCAGTATGCACAGAGCCAAGGGCCCAAATATGAATGCATCAAAAATTAATGAAGTAAAAGCAAAATCCTCCTAAGAGAAGTTTTCCCTACTTCTCCCTTATGTCCTGACATTGTCCCTCTATTAGCTGTGGCTCTAACTCTGCACCAGTTGCTTGGCACCATCCAGACTGATTTCCTGCTTCCCAAAGTATCTCACCCCAGTGAGTTTCTTAAAAAAAAAAAAAAAAAAAAAAAAAAAAAAAAAAAAGTAGTGTATTTCCTTCTTTTTTATTGTTAATAAAATTCATCCTTCAAGTAAGCTATGAAAGTTGACAGGAGGGAAGTAATGGGACACTGTAGTTAAAAGAAAATATATCACTACTGAGGAAAACTGTCATTGAGCTAGTTAGATTCCCTAAATCAAAGCACAGGAAATTGCACGATCAAGAAATACAGTAGTAGAAATTACCCAACAGCCTTACACATCATCATTTGGCTGAAAGACTTGTATTTTTAAATATTCCTTTGCATAGCCTTAAGCCTGCAACAGTGGGAAGGCAAAACCAGAATAATTTCTAAAATCCAACCCCTGCGCCAACAGCAGAATCCACGCACACATCGTTCTCCCTTCAGCTGCCTACAAACGCCACCTTTTTGCTTCTCTACATACTAAAGATTCAGTTGTTTTTCCTCGCCTGACACACCACAACTCCCAACTCCCCCACACTCATACATACACATACATAAAACATCATCAATCTATTGACTGGCTGATTCCACATCAAGCCTAGATTCCTTATCCTCACCTTTCAATTCTAAACAGTCTGCCCCACCTACATCTTGGCTCACATTGTTTCCTGTCACATCTTTTTTCCTCTGTCCCAATCGCAAATCCATGCTTTTTCCTCAGCTTCCTCTTTCTGTGTGCCAAGTCCCCTCCCTCTCCTTCAAAACCCTCCTCAAAACTCACTTCTTTTGGTTCGATTTCCGTCACTAATCTCAGCTCCGGCGCTATCTGCTCCCTCTCGCGCGCCTAATTACATCGAAGATAAAACAAAAAACATGAAACAGAAAAAGTAAGTTATCCGAATACTTCATATGTGCTCTCACAAGGGCAGTCTCAATATCCTCATCTTTATTTTCTCTCTGTACTATATTAGCCACATTTCTGTGTGATTTCAATTAATTTGCACTTATCTGCAGAGCAACCTAACCTATAGTCTCATTGCACTGAGCCACACAAATATTTTCCACTCTTTAAAAATTTTGCCTTTCCACCCTCACAGCTGAGTCTTATTAAAACACACTTCTGCTGCAACTCAAAAATAGTTTGAGTGTTACAGTGTTTACATCTCTTCCTTTAAGACACACTAAGCTCAAAGGATTAACTAGTCTATATGTCTTTCTCCATGTAATTCAAATTCTGCATGCTTAGCACACACCTTCCAAACAGATCGTACAGTTAAATTTGCTAATGCTCTAGAATTTGAAATGTCTTAAGCTTACACTCATCTCTTGAAATGTATTTTTTTTCCTTTGGAAATAGATAAAAAAAAAAGTCATGGGTTTAAATTAAGCATGAAGTGTTGGATCTGCCAACTCCACTATTTTTCAAATTAAGTTAGATTCTTGCCATTGTTTTAAGCTTTACATAATTTTTAGTAAGTGTCGTCTTATAAAAGAAATAATGCAAAAAAGCAAACATCTATTTGACTTCTAGGCTTATACAAAGCTCAGTTTCAGATAAATTGATTTTCAAAGCAAGTCTTAAATCACGTTTTTGTTCTTAAATACCACAAAAACATTTTGAAAAATAAACATTTTAACATAGCATAATGATGTAGGAGATATTGCAAAAAGAACTTTTACCTTTGAAAGCTACAGAATTTCATGCCTATCTCTAATTTTGCAAAATGAAATGCTACGACTAGTATCAACGAGCATTATAGAAGACATAACTGGCAGTGTTCTCTCTGCAAGACAACTTAAAAATTCCAAAACCATCTTAGAAAGTATAAATTTGGTGTCCTTATACTTTCTCAAGACTTCACTGAAGCCACCTACATTCAGCGCCTGAGATTCATAAGACTGACACCATAACTCTCAATTACTGAAAAAATTTAGAAATAATAGATGAGCTGGACTGCCACCAAGCATGTCTGGACATCAAAATGGTTGCTAAGCAATGGATTTACTTTTTTTTTTTTTTAAAGCTGAAAATGTCTGCAGCCTAAGAGTAGTAGCTCAAGATTAACATAGCTCCCTAGAAAAAGCGCAGGAGAGAATAGGGGACTTCACATCATCACAGAAGGGCTATTTCAGTTCAGTCACAATCTCATTACCCATGTTTTCCTTTTTATAATGAAAATGAAATACTCTCGCTTCCTAACTTACTGTCATACTGGAAAGTATTGTTTGAAATATTATATACTGGGTCAATAGAGTTGTTACTGTAAGACTGTAGCAAAAAGCCAGTGTTACTGTGACTATGAATTTCAGTTTAATCTCTTTAAGGAAATAGTTTAAATAGGGCAGTGCTGCCTGCACAATTTCCAATGTTCTTTGCACAGATGATCAACCCTAGTAAACAGCTACCGATAACCTGGAGGCCAGGATATAGAAATGTTTTCAAGCCAATTCAGTTATCCATCTGCCCTTGTCACTATATAGATTTTTGTAACAGTAATTATGAAATACCTGAATTTTGTTTGCCAAGTTAGGAGTATTCTGAAGAAAACAGAGCAAATGAGAGCAGTTTTGTCACATTTCTTATCTCCAAGCCTCCAGTAGTCTCAGTGGAGTAATTTCTCATTAACTATAATACACTTACCATGCAAGATAAATGCAATGGCATTTCCACTGAAAGCATGTTACAGTTTTCAGTGTTGTTTTCCTTTTGCAAGTAAAGATATGCCTAGTGATTAAGTCAGGTCCTCTACTTCACAGCCTCCCTCAACTTCTACTCAGCATCTCTTCTTTGACAGCAACTGGACATTACCAGAGAGGAAGAAATATTTGTCTGGCTGAATCCCCAAAAGTTCTGATGCAGGGGAGAAAATCCCCACAGAACAGTCATGTTAATAAGAACATGTGGGAAAAAATCTATCACCGTAGCAAACAAAAGAGATGGGGTGGAGGCTGGGGAAGAAAAAAAAAATGAAAAAAATCAGCAGCACAGACTACTGACAAGCAAGAGCTTTTTCCTGAAAAGGATACCAGAGGAAAAAAAGTCTCTGGACAACTCTGGTTTTGTAAATTCTGCAAGAGAAAACTCTGGGAACAGATTAGTCAGCAATGGAGTGTACGGCAGCTAGGCATTTCAGGTAGAGGCAAGACTACTTGAGCAGCACGCTCTGGGGCATCATCCATAAAACTGGTGAAGCAAGGCAGTGCAGGACCTACAATAAAGGCTATAATCTAAAACTAGTTGTGCTAGATGACTTTACTACTATCTCAAGATATTAAAAAAAAAAAATCTACAAAAAACCTAACAAAGAGATGCCTAAAGTATTCTTACCTGCCCTTTTGCATCCTCTGGCATAGATTTGATATGCATCCTCTTAAGACATCGAATGACACCATCATAGAACTGTACTGTGAATGTTCCTAGAAAAGGATTGATGTCATCACTACGAGTAGTTAAGAAACAAACACACCTTGTTACTATGAAAGCTTTAGTAAAATGTTACATAGGCTATATGAACAAAGGAACCAGGTGTTACCTACAGTAAGGACTGAGAATTTTAACGAAAAGTAAATAATAGCCTCAATGAAACCCTGCTTTCATATTGTTCCTCTTTTTCCACTTGGACAGTTTCAAGCATTTATAAACTACTGTGTCACTTTTACTCATAATTCATTGAAAGAATTATGTAATAATTAAGCTACCACAATAGGGAAACAATTCCATTTCCAAACATTTGCTTTAAACTACAGTAAAAACTTCAACTTCTACTTATGTTCATTAGAAATATCATCCCGTTGTGAAGTATGGCATCTAAGAGATTCTTTTATTTCCCCATTTCCATTGTTTTTCTTCAATAAACAGAACTTTAAAGAGACCTACCATTCCTAAAACAATTATGAAAATTTAAATATATATCATTAGCCCAAATCAACAACAGTACAAGATCTTTGTAACACTGTGCACAGGCTATTTTTCTTATTGCTCAGGAAACATTAAGAATTTTGTCTTCCAGGAGAAATTCCGATTTTGTAATTTCACACAGATAAAAGACAAACCTCTTACTAAATTTGACAGAATAGAAACATTTTCACTTAATATTGAGGCAGTGAGGAAAACTTTATACACGGCACCTTTTTTTTAAGCAGACTACAGCTACAGAATAGCATATGCAAACTGTTCTTACCAATGAACATACATGCATACATACCCTCTTTATTAATTGCTTCAATCTTTGCAGGGTAATACCGACAGTCTGTCCAACGCGCTAGGACTTCTTCTCCAGGTTTAAAATCCTATTTTATACAAATTTAATATTTTAATCATTTGGATTTTTTTCCTCAAAAGAATTAATCATTATGTGCTAGAGACATTTAATGTAGGAAAACAAGTAGGACAGTTTACAAAAACAAGTGAAAGACAAAATAAACGTGCCACTTACAACAAATTCTTCATCATCTTTCAGCCCTTCTTTCCTTAATGCTGGTCGCTCCAAGGGTCGCAACCTATTGCTGTCCCAGTAAATCCACTCATCGTAGCGATGACTCCAACGTTCAAAATGGACCAACATCTTTCCCTCTTCATAATCTATCTTCTCAATACGAGATGGATACCTTGAATGATACATGTAAATTGGTAAATTTCAAAGCTTTTCCAAAGCTTCTCTTTTTGGTTTTGTTTTTGTTTTTTGTGGTGGTTTTTTTTTTTTTTTTTTTTTTTTTTGCATACAGCAGTGCTTACATGACCATTCAGAATGATGTATTAACGCCTTGTACCAAGAAATCTCCAATTCTGAAAAAGATGAAGTCATTAAGTTGACAGTAGAACATCATTTAAGAGTTATCTATACATATCAGTTTCATCCTAGTCAGATGACTATATGCAAATTTAAACCTCAAATTCCCAGACCAAAACAGCCTGAAGTTGGCATTAGAAGTTTGTGCTTATCAACTTTAAAACCTGTGTTTGTCTAAAGCAAAATCCTGTAAGTTTTCGTTTGCTTGGGGATGGAAAGGATATAAAGTAGTTTTAGAAGTACCTTCGCTACTTTTGTCATATGAAATGTTTCATCACACTACACCATTGATTCCAGACAAATCCAAGCAACTAATCAAACCCAGAAGCCAACAGAACATTGTTACTTAACCTAAGCTGCTTACTAACTTATAGATCAGCTTCCATGATTTCACTGCCATAAAATTTGATTCATAGTAACTATATTTTAGCAGTCAAGTCTTTAACTCTGCATGCACTAAAATAAATATGTCAGTCTTAATATGTGGATTTTACTCTCAAACGTTGATGAGCTCAGTAGAACTAATCAGGACTGAGCTGCAACCAGATCAAGTCTTAGCCATCTAATTTTGGGCATGGCATAGATGTAGTTTAGGAACCATAAAGGTTGAGATTACATTTGTAGGGACAAACAGCAAATTTCTTTAACTTCAACAATTATTATTCAGTCTTCTATTTCTGTTTCACTGATGTATTTCACAAAATTGTAGTAGAGGATGAAGGCACAAACTGGTTTTGTCACACTACTTCCTCCACCAAAATTATTAGAACTTGTTATTTCCACCGTATGAAATGCAGAGAAAATTGGAATAAGGCAGAATTTAACTCCTTCTGCCCTTCACAAAAAATATTGAAATGGATTCAAAAGCTTAAAGAATCTCACAAAAAAGTTAATTAAATGGTCACATTTTCATCTTTTATCTAGTTTCTATCAGGATGGTCTAAAGGTAACAAAAACATGTATTGAAAAGACAAACCACAACAAAAGGACAGTTGTCTTTCACTTTCATTAAGAAGCAACCTGTTTTTCTAACAAAGTGCTGTGGAGCAATAGCAAGCGAGCAGAGCTTGAGCAACCAATTTTTCCAGTCCTACTGCAAATTCCATCAGCTAGAAACACAACTGACATATACAGGAACCCTGTCAATATTTTCAGTTTTGAGGATTTTCTCTCCAAAATACCAATGGTGCTGATAAAGGAGTCTTTAACACTATGTTCCAATTAAAATATAAGTTCTCAGGAAGTATAGGCCTTCCTTATTTCCTGGTGACCAGAACAGGGCACTAAAACAAAAGTTGTCAATCTCAATTTGCTCCTTCATTTCTCCAGTCCTACTTCTTCAGCTGCAGTGATGCATCAGTGTTCCAATATCTAAATATCTCAGGAGCTGCCGAGAAAAACTCTCTCAATTCCTAGGTTACTACTGCAACTACTTCAGCCCCGTTTCACCCTCACATCACGCACCCGTGCCCAGAATGCACAGTCCAACCTCTTGTTGCATTTTTCTCATCCATACATTTCAAAAATGTAAAACATATGCATAGCCATTCTTTACGTTCACAACTTATTCTCATTAAACTTTAAAAACAAACAAACAACACAACACATTTGTTTTAGTCTCAAACTGTAGACTCTCGTTTGCCACCCTACTAAAGTCTTTTTCAAGATGGCACTCCAAGGGACTTCTTGGCTCAACAAGACCAACCCCACTTTCCCCTCTCAAGGAGGCTGACAACAACAATCTAACAAGAGCGGTGCAGCTGACATTATACAGTATCACGGAAAGCAAAACTCGTAGGTCGAAACCTGAATCCCAGTATCAGCATTCTGGTTTAACTTTGAGCAAGGCTTCAAGAAGAGTCAGTCAAGAGATGGCTTTCCTCAGCCCTGCCTCTGACGATGCCTTCTTCGTAACTCCACATGCTGCTATGTTTACAACTGTAAAATTTCTATTTTTTTAATCTTCTGGAGTGTTCCAATTTCAGACTTCTTGTAACTAGACACCAAGTGTCAGAAAAAGTAGTAAAGCGGAGGAAAAAGTTAGTGTTACTACAGCAAAAGTATGAGTAACAATGTTACCTAAAAGAGTTCTGAAGTAAAGGATGACAGAACCTGCATTTAACAGAGGGAAGGAAGGAAAAGCACCAGAAAAGGGGGGGGATGGAAGCTCACTTTGCAGCAAAGGCCTGAGCTTGTGCGGGAGCACTGACGCTGCAGTAGTGCGATGGAAGACAAGAACAATGATGCTCTTTCTCACTACAGTTGGAAATTTCGAGGTTTATCACATGCCAGCCAGGTAGTGATGCACAACTACGGTCATTTTACAAAATTCAGGGACCATCAGCCAAAAGACAGAATTCTTCTTTTCCTACACATCTACAACACAAATACCCTGTTCCCATTACGGTGCTACCCGACAGCGGTTCCCTTGCTATGCTTTTATTGTTGTGGTGGCCGGTAGCTTTCACTAGTCACCATCAGCAAGTCACCGTTCCAAGCACTGTGTGCAGAAGACAACAGAAGGGATAAACTGACAAAGTATCATATGCTGCCCTGGAAAGAGAAAACTGAGTAAGAGGGGGAAGTAAAATGCAGAGTATAGTTTAGAGACAAATATATAAAAATGAAGACAGTTTTAAGGAAAACTCAGCAAGCTGAGAATCAAGATGTTAACATATATACGGGGGGCAGAAGGGGGGAAGAGCGCAAAGCTAGCATCAGTTAATAAAAGGGCATATGCAAAATACTAAGTCTCATTAGGGATTACTCAAGAGAGGAAAGTATTTATTGGTTAATTTCTCTTTGATAAGTACAAATTCTGCTATCAAAGTATTTTTAAAATGTTGTTATGAGCTCTGAATCAAAGTCTGTGATACTGGTTTTGCACAGTTAAATCTTGTAATAATCATATCATCTCATAATGGCTTTATTGCAATAATTTACGTTTCTTCAATGTCTGTTAAGACAGTGGTTCCAAGATGAATAGAGCCAAAACCTGCATTCAGCTCCAATCCTCAGAGATAGAAGATTTAGCAAATCTCTGAACCCCTGAAGCTATATATGACTGGTTATTAGGCAACCCAAAAATAACTTTGTATGGATTTAGCAACAAGCTATTACCCTCAACATCCACTAAATTTAGCCACACAATGTGCCACAAATATGTATAAACAGTAATATTTCACAACACTGATCCCACAGCACATACGTATTGCAGAATTTATTATTTCAAAGTTTACACTGCACAGAAACATTTTTCTGGTGTTACACTTTCTGTACTTTTACTGAAAATAATCAATTTCGTAAATTGCAAACTTACACAAATATTTCAAAGGCGGGTATGCATTTCCTGCTAATAAAAGATAAAATGGCAACATAAATTTTTTAATCTGCCTTTTTAAAGAACTTTATTTACAATCCATACAGGAATACTTTTACTATGGCTAAGAGCAATGTTTATTCTGCAGAAAGACTAACACGAAGGTGGTTACATCTCACACACGAGAAGTTTTATGTAGAAGCCACTTCCATCGCAAAGCTAGAAGTAGGCATTATGGAAAAGTATTACAAAGGAGAATGCAAACGTCACTCTTTACAGTACCGAAGTGTAATGATGTCTAAGGACCAAACAACCTTCCAGTCATGTTAATTCTCCCCATTCGCCCCCAGCAAGTACTCCACACTAAGGGATCAGAAGGAATCTGGTATACAAACAGATCTGCCAACATTTGTTCAGCACAAAGCAGAAAAATACACTCAAGAAAAAAAAAAAAAGAGGAAAAAGTCTTCACTTTTCACAGGGGGGTGGGGGAATAATCAAAACAGACCACTACACTCCAGTTCAATAATCACAGAATCATAGAATGCTTTGGGTTGGAAGGGACCCCCAGAGCCCATCTAGTCCAACCCCCTGCAGTGAGCAGGGACACCATTACCCAGATCAGGTTGCTCAGAGCCCCGTCCAACCTGGGCTTGAATGTTTTCAGGGATTCTTTTTGTGGGAAGAAACAATAACCTGCAAGTTTTGAGTGTGATTTTAATAGCATGCTGGAAATGGTATTTAATAATCCCAATTTTCATCCAAATTTCAGTGAGTTTTGTTCTCATTTTTTTAAAGACAGAACAGGAAAAGTATTGTTAGCTGATATCTGCCCAGTTTACATATCACATGTTCTCCATTCTCAAGTTCCAGTGATCCCAACCCATAAAAATTATGCAGCATATTCGTAAAGCTGCAGAATTTAGTATGGCTTACAAAATTTACACTATGAAGCATTGCTCAGACAACAATAATGCTCCAACATTCATATAGGAAAAATTAATGGGAAGCTTCCCGTTTTCATTTCTCTACAGTTAAAATAAAAAAGTACAGATTTTCTCCAATGCATTCAACACATTAATGGCCACACAGACAGTATTTTTTACTTTTATATCATCATCTTCCTTTTGACTCTTCGGAAGTGACCAAAAAGTGGTGAATTGCCCTGTGATATGGGACAATAGTTATTTCAAACTGTAAAAAACAGATGCAAAAATGTTGGTAAATTTGCCCAAGTTTATACCTACAAAGTTTAGAAAAACACATACTTCCTGCCTTCACAATAATGGTATAAAAAAGCTTTCCTTCAACCTCTTAGAGGATATAAAACCAAATACCATCCATTCTTCTCCACAAACAGTCTACTAGTATTTGCAAAATCTGCAAACACCAACTTCTAACTCCTCATTTTTTATTATATCAATATAAAGCAGAGGCTTCATAGTTCTTTCAAATACCAGGCTGAGAGGTAAACCCAGTCAACTGAAATCCAAAGCAAGGATTGTACAAAATAAGATTTCCCAAAGCCTTACAGGGAAAAAGCTTCCTCCATACTGCAGGGGGGAAGAAATCCATCCAGAAAATCAAACATACCAAGTTACCAAGTTAAAGTGCTGTTGTTCTGATAACTAACCTATGCTAGTGAGCTGTTTCCATTCCAAAACTAGGCAACAAGGGCCACGTATCTGTATCATGTATCTAACTTGTAGTTTAGATCAAGCAGATTAATCAAGACTATGGCCTCTGAAAAATAATGAGGTTGTTTTTTTTTTTCAAAGCAGTACCTGGCACTTACAGGACAACCAATAGAAAGTTAAAGCCACAAAAGACACAACAGAGAAAAAAGCCCAAAGAGATGCATCTTCAAATACATCAACGATGCAGACTGTCCTACCTGTGGGAGCTAACAGTTTAAGAGCCAGTTGTACACATGGGCACATACTTGCAGATACGTGCCGGTTTAGTGCTGTTTCATTTGATTTGTCAGTGAGCAGCATGGGGCATGTGCACGTTTCAGTTTTTGTACAAGATCGCAGGATAATTGCAGCTGTAAGTGACCTCTGAAAGCCTTTAGTCCAGCTTCCTACTCAAAGCAGGGTCAAGCTACGGCATCAGCCCAGGTTTTCCAGAGCTTTATCCAGCCCGGTGTTAAAAACATCCAATGTTGGAGACTCCACAAACTCTTTGGGCAACTGGATCCACTGCCTGACTGGCCCACAGGGAAAAAGATTCTCCTTGTACCTAGCCCAACTCTCTCACATTTCAACTTGTGTCTGTTGTGTCTCATCCTCCAGCCACGCACTACTGTGGAGAGCTTGGCTGAGGCTTCTTGATGACATCCCTGTAGGTACTGGAAGGGTGCAAGTGGGTCTCCTGAAGCCTTCTCCAAGCTTAACATGTCCAGTTTCCTCACCCTCTCTTCACAGGTCATACACTCCAGGCCTCCAATCATCTCATACATTTAATAATTTCCTATTATCAGTCAATCCCATCTCATTTACTATCTGCTGACAAATGACCACATTGATTTTGATTAGAGCGGCACTTCAGAGTTGGCATTAGTGAATTTAAATTTAACAAGTGATACGAATTCATTATGGAAGATGTCCACCCCTGCAACAGTATACTGGTTTTCACTTGATAAAGAAGCAATTGCAGTTAACTCCACAACAAAGCAAAAATAAACACCTTCACTGACAGCCTGTCTTTGCTGATCAGTTTGACCAGGCTTTCTTCTACTCGGTAATCCTACATGCCAAGTGATACCAGTGACCCAAACACTGTCTGCAAAAACTTCCTCATTTACAAGTGCAGGGTTTTAAAGCAATAAATAGTCAAGGTACACAATACCCTCTCCAACGACTATAGAAGTCAAACAGAACACCAGATTCCATGAGATTAATTTCAGCAAAGACTACACAGATGAAAATTTAAGACCTGCAGAAGTGCCTTACAAAGCAAAACCATACTTTACTATATTTTTTTCCCACCCTCTGTAAGCCTTTCTTGATTAACATTTTAACTGGTCACGAACACTGCATCTTGAAATAACAGTGGGATTTCAGAAAAATTGAGAGAAAAAAAATAAAACCCTTTCAAAAGCTATTTTTCATCACGTGTTCTCAATTTGTTGCTTGTAAAAAGACTGAACTAATCACTATTACTGTTCAATTTCGGTTTTGTTAAAGACATAAAAATACTTCATGTAAGTTCAGCAACTTTATTTTCTTTGGAGTATGTATTTCGGCACGCAGATGAGTGGAATGCATACAGCTTATATATAGAAAGAATTTAAAAAACATCCAACACCTCCTTATGGAACAGAAAGCTAAGAAAAAAAAAAATCACATGGACTAATATTGCGACCCGTGTCACCCTAACAATAACATGGCAGCAGGCTCTCTCTAACAAGCTCTTTATTTACGTACATGAATATTATTTCATTTGAAACAGAGTCCAGTTTTCAGTGTTGCTGTAACTGCAAAACTTAGTATTAACTTTCTGCTCCTGTATATGGCACCACACAAGTTTACATGCATATAGACTTGACCTGTTCTACCTGGTGGTCTAGATGAAGAATCAGTTCCTAGAAAGTTCAGGATAAATTGTTCTCTGCCTGAAAATACCAAACAACTCAGCTGCAGAGCCTGCAACAGGGCCCATGCCTGACAAGGCCAAACCTAGACGAGAACTGACACGCGATGCTTCCCTATGAAAAGGCCAGGCAGATCTGACGCAAACTATATGCTGGATATTCAGTGATCTTCTTTTGATACAATTAAGCTGAAGCTATTTTTACATATTAACTTCTGATATCTAGTTACATTAACCAATTATCTCTAGTCACAGAAGATGCTATAAAAAGTTCTATTAAAGTCTACTGTCTACTCAGACAGTTTCATGATCTTGGCATTGAGTTACAGAATCAGTATGTTGAAAACCCTCTCTACAGCAACAAGAACTGTTCTGTAAACCGTATCTCCCCTTTAGAGACAGTTTATCAAAACAAATACTTTTCCCAGAATTAAAAATCAAAGCTCTACAGATAAAAAGTTTAACCCAACTTTTTATATGGAGCATATAACTACTGGAGTAAACACAGAGGCTTGGAGTTAGCAGGATCAGATATTTGCACGGACACGCTTAGCTCTCCAGGAATGCAACAGAAAAGCAGGTATACGCTTCTACATTTCCTAGCCTTAAATAATCAAAGAGAAGCTAAGAAAAAACTTCTGAGTAGAAGCATCAACTTCCTCTGGCACCCAAACCCAGGGATTTTTCAAACGGAAACAGCGTGGCCAGCACAGATCATGAAATTAGCCCATTTGCTCTAATAAAGTTTTGACTAACAATTTATTTTGAAAGAACAGCTCCTTTCACAATACACATGCTGTGTAGTATGGTCCTTGTGCCCACAAGTTTCCATTTTTTAGTCTAGACTCCTACGACGGTTGTGACTGGGTAATGCAGAGTCACAGTTTCAAGCACTTCATTCCTCCAACCGTTTGATACAATCGTACTTACCTATTCCATGAACTCCAATTGAGGATGCTTTCTTTTTTTAAAATCAGTTTTGTGAACCTATGAAGTGTGATAACTGAGTACAAAATAAACTCACTTGCATGCCTTCAAACTAAAACAAAAGTAGTCTTTAGGCACAAAAGTTTGCCACATTGACACACCGATCCTCTCGCACATGACGCCGCATTCCACAATACTCTGGAAATGGTCTTTGCTTACTACAGCTGCACAAGCAACTAAAAGCAAACAAACAAAAACCCATAGAAAAGTTCAGTTTGATTACTGATGAGAATATTTTCCTAAAAGCTAGCAGTTTTAACAAACTTATGTGGAAATTCACAATGTCAACACGTGAAACAGTCAATTAATAGGTACACTCAGTTTATAATTAGACATCAAAACATACAAGATACAGGAAACAGTTATGCTCTTAGCAAATACTGCACATTGTCTTCCATACCATTTTTGTAAGTAGTCCAGTGCCTCCAAACGAGCACCAATCTCAAATGTGATTCCAGGACGATTTGGAGGCTTTTTACTCATCTTGGTATTTCCTTTTTCACTACCTTTGAAGGGGAAAAAAAAAAAAAAAAGTCATATTAAAACATATAATGTTGTCTGAAACATGTCACTGACAGCAAATATATTCCAGAGAGTAGAAAAAGATGTTAAATTTCTATCCTGACTTTCCATTAACTGCTTAGTTTACAGAAGTATAGACAAGACCCAAAGAAAGCATTAAAAAAAAAAGTCACACACTTTTATTCAGATTTCTTTCCGTGCCATAGAACACCAGCCATCAACCATTAGTCAAAGAAAAAAAAAAAAAATCTGGTGCTGATGTCTGGAACTGTACCACACTGTAATTCCTTTACAACCTTTTGGAGCATAATTTTAACAGTTACCTAGAGTCAACACATATTCTCTTCTCCGGTGCAGAAAAGGTCAAAGCCAAGAAAAACTTACCTTACCAAGAACAGATATTTAAAGATAAAGATGACCTAAAGGTCAGTATTAATGAAATCAGCAAAAATAGAAACAAAAAAGCCCTCTTCAGCCTCTCTATGCACTCTCATAGCACTCATTCATAGTACTAAGGAAGTTTCACTCACAAGCGCCTTTTAAATTTTTTTTTATTTTCGGTAATTCAGTCGCTATTAAAAATCACTTCTCTGTCCGACTACTACCGCTGGTACCGTGACTTTCCGATGTACTACCTTTATCATGCCGAAGCACGGAGCGCTCGCCGTGGGGGCCACCGGCGCTTGCTGCGTGCC
>KL273283.1:0-38030 GCA_000699545.1 Podiceps cristatus | reverse complement strand
TCTTCTAAACAAGTAGCAATTGTAGTCAGCTCCTTTTCTAGTTAGAGAACATTCTGTTTAAAATTAAGCAGGCTCCTGCAATAATCATTACCTCTCAGGGCTTAACTGAGATTTAATGTGTCTTATCCAGAAGAAAGGCGGTCAAAAAAGGTTTGGGTTTGGTTTTTGGTGTTTCACCCCCCAACTTTAGCTGATGCTAGAAAAAGTTGAAAATGAAAAGGCTGCTAAACAAATGTATAACAAATTGGTCTGACTTTATGTACCTGAGGAGAATACAACTGTTGCTTGCTAATAGTGAAGTCAGAAACATTCATCTACGTAACTTTAGATCTACCTTAAAAGTACTTTTTGAGACTATACAATTATAAATCAGCATGTGAAAAGTAATCGCTTTTAATGTGGGAATGATAACCATATTTTAGCTGAGTGCTGAAATGATGGTAACCAAAAAGCCTCTGGTACAAACATTTCTCTTTCTTTAATCAGTCAGATCCTAGCCCCTCAATCCTTTCCTTGGAAGAGTCCTTGAAGAACATGTTGTTCCTAATGTTTTGTTGGGTTGATGTACTGCATGAAAACACAGATGCTAGTTGCAAGATTGGTTTTATCTTTACCCTTGAAAATCCCAGTAGAATTAAGTATCAAGCAAACAGCCAAGAGGAGGTCATTGCTGTAAAATTCCATAGTGTATGAATGATATCTACCATCAGCTTTATAGCCTATATGCTAAAAGGATAGTGTTAGGCTTAAGAATAGGATTAGGTAAAGCAATGAAGAATGTTTGAAAGTAATGACAGAATATTTTAGAAACGTGTTAATTAAAATAACCGATAGGAAGCAGATTCTCTTAAAAACTGCCTGTAAGAAGCAGTGTTGTATCAACACTGGCACAACAGAAAGTAAGAGTGATTGGTCTGGTTTTATTGTTCTTATTGTGAGACAGATAACAAGGAAACAAATAGGTTGCACAAGTAACAAGCGACCCATATTTTAAAACTTGCAGGGATTTTGTTTGTTGGTGGTAGGAAGGAGCAATTGTATAGCAACTGGGCGTGATTCAGTTAGAAGGGAAAAATAACAATAGAATTGACTAGCTGTTTGATATGGCTGTGTTTGCCAAATAACCCCTAGCTCCCAAAAACTTGCTTCACTAAACATAATAGAAATTTATCATCAGGACATGATTTCTTTGCTTACAGTTTCAAAACTGACACTGTGACTAAAGAGCCTCTCTTCCTTTCTTTCCTCAAGGCAATTTTATATACGCTTTTCCTGTGGCTTCCTCCATTTCTATGTCTTCTTTTCTCTGCTGGCTTCCTATATACAGACACAATCAATGTGATTTTTTTATTAGTTCCTGTTGAGCAGCACCTCTGCACATAGCTCAGCCACTAGCATTTCACCATGTAGCCTCTGTTCTTATTTCTACTGTTTTCTTGAATCCAGAATGGCCCACAGAGCAACATTTATACTGGTAGGTGTAAGGCACGCACATTCTTCTTCAGTCCTATGACCTGTGCTTTTCCTGTTCAATCTTGCTGATTGCTTCGCTAGACAAAACTAAGCCTAGGAAGAGGCTGTACTCTGGTTAACTTCTGAAACTGTGGGTAGAAGGTGGCTGAGTAAAGGACAGTTTAAGTCTAGACTGAATGGCATGGACAGATGTTCTGTTAAGCAATGCTTCATACTAGGGACTGGCTTTGGGCTTGAGTTCACACTTAATTCACAACATAGAAATAAGCCAGAGAAGTCTAAGCGCAAAGGGCTAGGTGCTTAGGGCTGCTTCTGGTTATCAATGTCATTAGCTGAAGTATAGAGGCATAAACTAATGTGATATTATTTTCAATCAAGAAGTGGCCTTTCAATGAAGACTAGGAAGATAATCTTATACATAAAACAAACACATGGAATTAAAAAAAATACTGGAAAAAGTGCTAATGGAGTTACATATACTCTTTGGAGTCCTTTTAAAATAAACCTTATACCAATACTGTTCTAATGAAAAATAGGTAAGAAACATAAAGGTCCTTCTTTATATTAGTACTCACTTTTCAATAAGTCAACTAGGATGGAAAAAGTACTTTCTGGCATCTCTAAAGAGAATGAGAGCTCTACAAATACACAGCGGGGAACAGTGTTTCATACAGGAGAATGACAACAGCCAGCTTGTGGTCAGGATAGGAATATGGGAACGCTTTGGAACACATAACCACTACCAGGTCACAGCCCATACAACTTCTTTAGGTGTGCTAAAACTGAGAATTTCAATCACTTCAAAATATCCAGGTGAGCTTTGAGCTGCAGAAAGTTATTAAACTGAGATTTTTTTCTTTTAGCCATATATGCACACCCAGAAAAATAAAATACCTTACACACTTCAGGGAAAAATTTCAAACTGAATAGCCTTGGATATGAGCCAGGAAATATCTCTATCTAGAGGCAGATTTAGTCAATACAGAGATGAATAAAACATTGGGAAATCTTGAGCATTTTCCAAGAAGTATCACCTGAGAACATAAAAAGATATTCCATTTGACTGCAAGGAAATACCACTTATTGATGTATCAGCATATTAACTTTTAGGTGCCAGAAGATGAACTCACTGTTGATAGCAGAGCAAGAAAGATTACTGAAGTCAGTCTCTATGAATTTTACCAAGATGTAAAGGATGAAATAACAGAATTTGAACCCACAATAACTGGGTTATTTTGGAAAATAAAACACCCCACTGGAACAAGCAATGATTGCTTAAAGTTACAGAAGAATGTGTCTCTGATCCAATAAAATCAGAGTTAGATTTGCCTTTGTGGCTTACATCCTAACTGCCTGGAGAAGGAGGATTATATCCACCTAAGTTCTCATAATTGATTTAAGATTCTTCTTTACAGGCATGTAATTTTTTTTTTTTTAATTAATTTTCAAAAACAAGCCATAGGTAATTCCCAGTCTTTTAGTTTTGTCTTATTTTCTTCCAAGTCCAGTGAAATAGGTTCCTCCTATAAGCACAAACAGTATCCTACATATTTTTGTATGTTATGCTCTGAACCAAGTGCAGTTTTCCTTAGAAAAAAAAAAAAAATGATGGGAAAAACTGGAGCTGTGCATGAAGAAACCCGATTCAAGCATTCGTTTTCTTTGCTTTAAAGGAAAGAAAACATATACACTGTTAATGAAGTTTTGCAAATACCCCATCCCTGCCATATCTCAAAAGCCAAAGGAAAAATTATGTCTTCTGACTTGAGTAGTCTCTTCCTACTAGTATCAGCTTAGCCAGACTAGTATGCAAAGAGTAATCATTTTAAAGGCACTGTTACCAGTACTTAATATGCAAGATGCCACTATGGATTGGATTTGGGTATCTTTTAGGTAAAACTCTCTACAGTATTTCTCCACAAGTAATGTTACTAAAAAAAAAAAAATCTCAATAGGTGGATTTCTAAGAGGTCAGCTATTGCTTTACCTGAATCAAGGTATGAGAATTTGGTTAAGTGACAAAAATTTTTTATATCTGATTTTGACTTAAAAACAAACATCAGGATTTTCTGTAATTGGGATACTTGAACTGTTGCTTTTCTTAGCTGAGGATGCATGCTTGAAGAAACATGTATTTCCGTTATTTATTTAACCCATTGTTTTTCCAACATTTATCTTCTTTCAATCATAACAAATGAAAGAGACAGTAGTGCAATAAACATTATACTTGAAACTGAAGATGGTAACATTAAAAAACTTACTTATACTGACTTTAAGTGATATTGGCATGGAACATAAACAGCCTCTGCTAAACTAATGAATGTATAATAATAAAGAGTTATTTAAAGTTCATCTCCTTTAAAGACTTTGAAAACATTTAATGAAACAAGTTCTGTTTCCCATCATTTGAGTGCAGCCATGTGAACTGAATATATAATTAGGCTCAGATAAACAAATTATGACAGTAACAAAAGCAAAGCTATGTAGTTGCTAGGAATAGTTTGTAAGGACTTAAACTAATGTAGGGGTTCAGCCTTGAAAACACTTGTTATAAGACCTCCACTGAAATCAGGATAAGGATTTGATGGGTTTGAGTTGGGTCTACTACTATTTTTTTTATTTTAAGTTTTGCTAGGTTTTAACTGAGAACATTCTTATTGCATCTAAAACATTCTTTTGTATTTATGTCCACACTGCAAAACAGGCCTAGATCAAGAAGAAAAATCATGTTGTTTTATTCTCTATATTTTCCACGTTCTGAAAAAGTACCCAACACCAACCATTAAGGTGTGCTGGACTTGCTGAGCTATTCAAAAAGATGCAATGGAAGAAGGTGGCGCACTCCATCGTGTTGTTAAAGTTGTGCCTGCAAATAATGAGTGGCCTCAGCATATAAAAATGGTCCCTCTTGATCCATTATTTTTGTATTCTTGGATGTACGAATTCCACGCTGACATAATACTCAGCTGAGGTCTGGCACTGTGTCTTAGTTCTGCCCCAGACTTCTCCATAGCTTTGATGTTCAACTGAACAAGTTCAGTAGAGGAAACTACCTCTGGGGTGCTTACCTCCCAGACAAACAATCTCTGATCACTAGGCTAAAGCGTGCTCTGCAAAGTGAGTGGTGGCGATGGGCTGAATGCCTCTTTGTGCTCAGCACATGTACAGAATCCACATTCAATTAAATTTGCAAGGAATTTTCAAGGAAGTCTTATTTATGAACCTTAAATGGTCACAGACAAATGGCCAATGAAGTTAGTGGTCACGTGTAGTAAGAAAATGTCAGGGAAATAGGGAACATTACAGGTGAATATGTAAATGCCTTCACCCTTGTTAGCATTGAGGCAACTCAGAAAGCTAGTTCTGTGGGTTCCAAACTCAAATTCAAGAGCCATACTTGAATTATAAGTGAATTCACTTCTCTATCACCGTCCTCTGTTTGGACACACCCTTTTATAAAGATGAAGAAGAAAGCATACAAAAATACTAAAAAGGTGGGTATCTGTTAAATACTATTTATGTAACTCCCTTCTTGATATATTTAAGTAATGTCTCTTGCAGTGCTTCTGAAGGAAATCTAGCATGCATTTGGCTTTTCTGGTCAATGTGAAGGATAAATGGGCAAATGCAGTCTTGAGGAAAAAAAAAAAAAAAAAGAGGCACAAACACCTACAGTTCTCCCGAAATGACACCATAACAAAAACACTTTTCCTGTACTAGATCACAGTTTAGTTCAACTGCTGCCATGCTGGTGAAACTGCTAGAAAGATGCATTATACACTCATCTCTCCCTGCTTGAAAGCATTGCTATCTTGCAAAGACTATTTCCTGTAAAAAGATAAGAGTTTTCTTCTTGTTCTAATTTTTAAACCATAATAACATTTGTAATATTTAAATTTTCTCAGAATATTTGATAAGCTGCTTTATTTCCTTGCTTATTACAGAAATAGTGGTTAAATTAGCATCCCTTAGCCTCTTGTAGCATGATCAAGTGGCCATAATTGAAAATAACACAATTTTCTCCTAAAAGGCCAGGAAGAGATGCACGTTCTCCAAAACAATGAATCAAAAACTATTCTGTTGATAAAGTGGTTATTTGTTTGTATTCACTTAATAAAAACCAACCAAACACCATACCATAAAAAAACCCCAAAAACACTGCCTCAAAAATCCAGAACAACTCTACATGTGACACCAGTGACATTATTTGAAAAGTCAACGTAGTTGAAAATATGAAACTAACAAATGAGAAGTCTATATGATTGTATATCACGTATCTTTGTATGTTATATGTCTTGGGGCCCACCCTGGTTTATTTCTTGGTGGATCTCTAGAAATACCTTAATTTGCTAAGCAAAGTAAAGCAATAAGTGGCCTCTTTATTTTTTTTTTTCTTTCTTTCTACATTTGCTCTACACACTTTGTTACATGCCTGCAATTTCTAAGTCAACTTTTATTCTTTCTAGGAAAAAAAAATATCTTTTTGTCCTTGATGCTCATAGAAATGAACAGCAGCTTCTACTACCACTATTTCTAAGCCAAATCATGCTGTCATTGAAAGGACTCAATAGTGTCAAGTGCTATTTTGATAAAGTAATCCTTTAATACTATATTAGAAAAAAAAATATTTTCAGTTCTTCCTCTTTCTGATTTACCATTGCTAGGTCTACTGACACACTAGTCAAGTGCTAGAATCCCAACATAAAATGTAGAGAAAAGTGTTTTCATTTTTTTTTTCCTTAAAAGAAAAAAAAAAACAAAAAACAAAAAACCAAAACAAAAACAAAACCAAAACCAAACTTTTCCTCACCAGATTTCTCTGAATGTTCTCACTTCTGAATAAAATACACCAAATATAGACAAATAGTAGAATGTTTTTCAATCCACCAAGAACAAAACTTCAAATAGGGGAGGAGGAATGGGTTTCATTAAAATCTATTTTGGCAATTTGTATTTTAAGACCATTAATAGAAGAGTGGGGAGGTCAGGTAGATGTAACCTATCCCACTCAGTGCAGTTAGACATTTACATTTGAGCTTAACTTCTTTTAATTATTATTCATTTGAAACACAGCAACAGAATAAACTCTTCGGAGGTCAGAATAATAGCCTTTCTGTAAGGGCATCTAAGGGCAAATACAAAATAATATATAGACACTAATTGCATAATTATGCTGCCCCAAAAGCAGGCAAATTATATGAAGGTGTGCAAGGAGCAATTTTTACTTCTTATTAACATGAGACAGTAGAAGTGAGATCACTGGTTAAAAACTGTAAAATAGAAAGAGTTAAGCCTATTGTTGAATGGCTGAATGTGCCTGGGATTCTCAGGAAAAATAGCAAGAAAAGAAGGAAAAGAATAGAAGATTCTCATCTAAACAGCTATATTTAGTGCAACAGCAAAATGACACTATCCCTTTTCAATATTTACTTCACCAAAGGCTGTTCTCATGGAAAGAGAAGGATGATTTTCTGTATTAATAAGCATACATGCATACAGTACTTATTAAAATAACACTCCTTTAATTCTCCCACCATATTCATAGCATTTCCACAGCATTCTGACCTTGACTCCAATCACATCCAATTTGACTGCATATCAAAGGAAACTGGCTTCCACGGACCCCCTTTAACGTTACTTGGCAATTCTCCTCCCAAGAGCTGAAAAGCTTTTTTCTTTTCTCTCACTGACTCATAGCTGCCAAAGCAGTACTAGCCTGTTCTTCACAAATCAATAAACAGTAAGATCTGATCTACTGCACTTCCAATAGCTACTGAACTCAGTCACTCACTGTCCCTTGTATACTAGGAGATAAGGATAGATTTAAATAAGCACACTTCGTGCTGTTAACGAGGAACAGCCAGGGAAAAGGCAATTGATAGTCATTGTTCTCAGCTGCTGAACTTCACGTTTAAGTCTTGAGATTTACTGAGTTGAAAGCACAGGAGAGGACAATCAGTCTCCCGGTGAAAAGGTCTGCAATCTGAAATACTTTGAGAGCGTAAAAACTAACATCATGCATGCTTACTTTCCATGCAAAAGAAAAATACAGATAAATATAATGTTATTTGCATAGCTGTTACAAAGACTAAATTCAAATTCCAAGTTTTCTGGGTTATGGTAGGACTATATGCTTCAGCAGATTGAAATCTGAGTGACTTCATGCAATTCTCCTTTCAGTAAAAAAAAGAAAGCCTAAAATCTAACAGATATATGTACTCTACCTTCAGTGTTATTTTGATCTTCAGTTGAAACCAGAGAGTAAAATGTAATAAAAATTCAGGAAACATCTGAAAGCCCTGGGGATAGGGCCTTAGAAAACAGTAAAAAAAGAGAAAAATCTCCTTGACTTAATATGTCTACTGTGAATAATCAGCCATTACTTCTTAGGCTTTTGTTTTATAATCTTAAATAAGTGAACTTCAGGCTTTGTGTATATCTATGCCTAAGGAAAGAAAGTTAGGTCTTATGGTTTAAATAACAAAACCATTAATATTTAGAGGGAATAAAACACTTGTAACCCCTGTGAAACAGTTCTTTTAGAAAATATTACTTGGGTTTTTTTTGGATAAAAGATACTCTGCCAGAGAGGCCTAGCATTTCACATCTCTATTGCTCCTGTAAAAGCCATCACACATGCTGGTGGGGGTTCTGCAACGGAAATGGCTTTCACGTCACTGTATGTTCCTTGTTTCTATTCATGTACTTCTGTTATGTACAAAATATTTTATGAAACTGATAGGAGCTGAGCATGGACTCGTCCTTTTAAAAATACAAGAAACTGCTGTGCAGTCCTTCATTCTGGACCACTTTATTAGCAATGGTTTCAAACTCTTCACTTTCCAGCTACATTAATCATCCTTTAATATTGCCTTTTGTATGTAATTCAATCAATCTGAACTATTTTTCTGCTAAGTTCCTTGCAGAATTTTACAGTATACAATGAAAGTAATTTTACAAATGATGATAGGGACTATTTTTTCACAAAACAGCACTGCACCACTTAGTTTCCAATTCACAATTTACATTAGCTTCAAATATATAAATAACCATTGACATCCCTCACTAGATTCCACTCTGAGTGATCTGTGGCTTGCCTAACCATGCCTCGGTACACTCGGACAGTGTCTCTATATTCCTTCCAGGTTATCTTTCCATGCTTCCACTTTCTGCATAGTCTTTTTTTTATATTCGAGTTTTGCTGGGAGCTCCTTGTTCATCCATACAGGCCTCCTGGCATTTTTGCCCAACTTCTTGCTCCTCAGGACAGACCAGTCTTGCAGAATGTGGTCCTTGAATATCAACCAACTTTCTTGGACCTCTCTTCCTTCCAGGGCCATATCCCATAGAACTCTTCAAAGCAGATACCTGAAGAGGCTAAACTTTGCTCTCCTGAAATCCAGGCTTGTGGACTCATGGTCACTGCAGCCAAGACTGCCTTTGACCTTCACCCCCGCAATGCGCCCTTCCTTGTTTGTGAGTATGAGGTCCCCCAGAGCATCTGTCTTCATTGGCTCCTCCATCAGTTGTGTCACAAAGCTTTCCTCAATGTTATCCGGGAATTTATGGGATTGCTTATGTCCTGCTGTGTTGTCCCTCCAGCAGATAATCAGGTTGGTCCCCCATGCGGGCCTTGCTCTGTGAACATGAGGCTACTTCTAGCTGCCTGTAAAAGGCCTCAACCAATTGTTCTTCCTGGTCAGGTGGCCTATAGCAGACACCCACTGCAATGTCACTCATACTGGTCTGCTCTTTGTTCCCAGTTTAAAGCTCTTTATGTATCTTCTATACAGCCCCATAAAATATACTCCTTAGAGCTCTGATTATGCAGACCTATAGATTCAGTGATTTCTGTTCTGCCTTCAGCATAAAGCTGAAACTATATATACTCTTAGTTCTGTGCTGTAAGCTGGGGAGAAGAGAAAGAAAAATGTATATGCTACCCTGAACCTCTGGAGGCTTATTGATCTTAAAACGAATCTAACTTTGATGCAGTTTGACATTTTCAAAGTCAGTGGGAACTGGGTGTCTGCAACTAGGGACAGAATGTGCTCTGTAGTAAGTAAAACCATCTAGTGTGGAGCTCAGCATGGCATATATTCTTTCTGAGATCAAATCTTACTTTTGAGATCAAGGCATCTGCACACTATATGCTTTGAAATGCTACCACATGAAATTCTTCCTTTTTTATAAGTCTATCTATCCTTCAGCATTACTCATCATCTGTAAGAATTTTAGGTGGTATACTGTGATCATCTCTAGGCACCATAACGAAGAGATGTGGATCAATTGGAGAGAGCCTCAGGAAATGAACAGGACTGATGGTGACCTACAATGGAGGGTTGAATGAGCAACTACAGTTAAAACTGAGGTACAGAGGTCTTAGAAAATCAGGAAACAGGGACAATTTTTCCAGCACATCATAGGCTTCTCCAGAATAATCTGTTGTCCATGGTGGATAGGACATGATCTCATGACTTTACATTTCATCAGTAAAGATTCATGATATATCAGTGTGATGGGTCGACCCTGGCTGGATGCCAGGTGCCCACCAAAGCTGCTCTGTTACTCCCCTCCTCCGCCGGGCAGGGGAGAGGCAATATAATGAAAAGCTCGTGGGTCGAGATAAGGACAGGGAGAGATCACTCACCAGTTACTGTCACAAGCAAAACAGACTTGACTTGGGGAAATCAGTTTAAAGTACTACTAATCAAATCAGAATAGGATAATGGGAAATAAAAACTAAATCTTAAAACACCTTCCCTCACCCCTCCCTCTTCCTGGGCTCAACTTCACTCCTATTTTTCTCTACCTCCTCATCCCGAGCAGCACAGGGGAATGGGGGTTGTGCTCAGTTCATCACATCATGGGCTGCAGGGGAATCTCCACTCCAGCACCTGGAGCCCCTCCTCCTGCACTGACCTGGGTGTCTCAGAGCTGTTGTGCCCACATCTTCTCACTCCTCTCTCCAGCTGAAATTGCCATTGTGCAGTTTTTCCCCCTTCTTACCTCAGCGACCCCGTAGGCGCTACCCCCGTGGCTGATGGGCTCGGCCTGGGCCCGTGGCGGGTCCCTCTGGGAGCCGGCTGTGTTCGCTCCGTCGGACATGGGGAAGCTTCGGGCAGCTCTCACAGGAGCCACCCCTCTAGGCCCCCCTGTGACCAAAACCTGGCCATGCAATCCCAATACAATCAGAAAGAAGTCTAGCAGTAAGAATAAATAAGAACTGGAAGACTGTTCACCATGAATGTCATCCTCTTCAGATGTCCTTGATTACAGGTCAGACAATATCTGCTAGGAAAGACTTGGCTACAGCTGATTCTGCTTGAACACAATTTTACGTTAAGTTTTATATTATTCAAGGGAGTTACCTGAATTTGAAATGCTAGTTAGTCTTCTCTTTTCCTGCTATGAATATACAAAGTTCTGTTGTGTCAATGGTATTAGACCTGATTTAATTGTGCTAATTTAGAGGGGGTATTTAGTGGGTTCTGGATTATAAGATCTGAGAATGACTATTTATAAGAAAAAAATTCTGCTGTGTGCCTTCTATGTTACTTGTGTTAAATGTCATAAGCAGCCTATATATGAAGATACATGCTCTTCAATTAGTCTGTTGCAAACCAGAAGAAATCAGGAGAAACCTATTTTTCAAATCTTGGAAGCAATAGAAGAGGAATTCCATCAAATACAAATCCCAGTTTTCCACCTTGTATGCAATGTGCTCTTGTACCAAATTTAGGGGAAATCATAGTTCTGAAAACCAGAAATTGAGCTTATTGAAGGGGAAGAAGGGATGGAATGCAGTCTAATATAAATGATTCCTAAACCCGAAGATACATACTATTTCACATGTAAAATTCATAATATTTCCAGAATTGTAAAATGTTGTTAGCATGTTACACTCATAATCATCTCCTATATTTTCTGCAAATCTAAAATGATGATGGTCTCCTCCACTGAAAGCAATGGAAACACAGGTGATCTGATAGAAGCTCAGTTCCACCCTTTTCCTCCCTCTTTTCCTCTTAATCCCCAGATAGTCTCATCAATTCTACATACAGATAATTCCTCAGCCATTTTAAATCAAGAAGATTTCAGCACCTTAAAAAAGGAAAAAGTTGTAAGATACACTACTTCAAAATATCAAATGTAAAATAACTCAGTTCAGTGCTTTCTGTGACTGATTGCACAAACTTGATACTTTTTTCTCTCCCATTTCTACCTCAAGTGAGTTTCAAAGGGTGCATTCTTATGTCTTCGTTCACATCCGTACTAAGTAGCATCTTACTCCACGGGAAGTCTTACAGATTTTGCTGACACTATTCATGGAAAAAAGTAACTGCTTTGCATGAGTGAAGGCATCTGGATTGGGACAGGAAACAATAGAAAAGATCAGCTTCAGTGAGAAATCTTTATGAAAGATGTGATAGAGATTAAATTTGCTCTGTCAAATGCTTATAGAAAAGCATCTTGCAGCAGGGCAGCACAGGGCGTTGATCTGCAAAACCCATCCTGAGGCCATTAATGTCTCCCAACACTTAAGAAAAAGAGTGGTACATTTAGATTTTAGATCACATTAGAACACATTTACGTTCTTGTGACAGTTCTTAAAATAGTATTTGGGTGCTTCAGAGGTAGAGAAAAGTGCTACATTGATGTTGCCTCCCTCCCCCCACCCCACATTTTTCCTACAGAGCTTGTTATCTGATTATTCTGTTACCCTTATTCTAAATATATGCTTAAACATTCTGCAATAAGAAAAGCCTGAAACGTTAATTATGATACTGTTATTGTTGAAATATTAGTCTTTTTAGGCTCTAACCACCTACTGTTCCTACCCTAACAGGGTTGTTTGATAAATGTGTTTCTTTTAAGCATTGTCTCTTCAGTTTTGGGACAGGCATGGGAAGTAACATCAGGTGTGCCACAGTTAGGTCTCCTTAATATGCAACTGCAAAGACATAAAAAGTGACATTTTGCAATGGCCTTTTTTATTTCTTTTGCTTCTCTCCTAAAATACTGTTATTTCTCTTCATTATACTTACACCTTTGAAGCAGAACTGACTCCTTTCTATTTTCTTTAAAATTATTTCTAAACAATTTTAAATCCATTTTTCTTTTTTGTACTTTATTTGAAAATGCTCTTATTAATGTTTCATAATCCATCCCTGAGGTAAAGCCCTACTGATTCTTAACAAGATTTTAATGTGTTTTTTTTCTTGCTTTTCTTTTTCCCTCTTTTTCACTTTTCTCTCTCATTAAACTAAAAAAAAAATAAATTCATGTTGCACTGAAAATGCCATTTGTTTCTGAAAGGTCAGGTAATATACACAGTTTTTGTGCCAAGGGGAATGTATCTTTGGTGACTTAGCAAACTGTAAGTGGAATGTCATGCAAGAAATGTTTTATTTTACAGCTGCCCCAAAACATATGCTTGCAATTTCCTGTATCAGTTGAGCATCACCAGTGAAGATTATTCTTTTATAGTTCTAATTACATTCTCTCACTTTCATTGATCTTTTATCATATTACTTTCATTGCTCCTTTTCCCCAGATTTATGAATCTCCAGTCCTGTTATTAGCATTAGTTTTGGGAATAACTGCTCAACACTGCAAGTAAGAAGCTCATAGCCTAGACCTGTATTTTATACAGATTACTTCTAAAAGAAACAGAGGCTTCATTCAGGATTTTCTTTACTCAGCACTGCTTTTAGCTGATTACCATTTTGAAGATTTTTCTTTGACCATCTTCAACTCCCTTCCACTGTATTGCCCTCTGACTCCTCTGGGATTATCATTCCATTAGTATTTAAGAGACTTCAGTTTTCAGTCCTGTGTTTTTCACTGTTTTCTCTTTATTGTCTCCTTAATCTGTTGTTGAGTATCTTCATTCTCTTTCATCATTTCAATTCACACTTCAAAACCCATGTCACTACCCCAAATGCAGTGAAAATAAATTTTCATACATATGTAGTAAAACTTTCAATTTTATCTAATAACATTTATAAATAAGAGCTGAAGAATTACTTAGATTGAGTATGCTGCTACATATGTAATATTAAGCCAAAAGGTATACAGGGGAGACTGTGTGAGATTTATCTGTCCTAACTCAGGAGTCCTGAGGTGAGACAGCTAATTTAGCCTTCCTCAATCAGAAATTAAGAGAAATATGGATTCCCTGAGACAATTCAGCTCATACTAAGACAGACACCTCAGAATAATCCCCTAAAGATATGTATAAATATGATTTTTATGAAGTTCAATTTTCTCGAGTTTGCATGCAAAGAAGGAGGATCCTTGGGAAGACTGACGGAAGGCATGGAGGAAGAGGAATATAGGAAAGCACAGGAGAAGATATGACAGAAATGTTCTTTGCTGGGGGAAACTATAGGGTAATAATGCATAATAAAGAATTCTATGTGCAGCAGCAGTTATGTTAATATTAATATATTAATCCCGTATCTCTTTTATTTCATATTTTCTGCTCCCTCCTTTTCTTCTTTGAGAGTTAAAAGTTACACCAATAGTGATAAATCTATTCACCTTACATAATCCTTAGTCCCAAAACTTCCCGAACAGATCATCTATTTGGTTTTCTTTTTAGCTGCACAGGGTGAAACCAGTAAGATGATGTCAGGAGGGAGAGTTTCATTATGGTGTGATCTATTCACATTATTTGCTTGTTTCATTCATATTCTTATAACTGGCAACCTCAAGAGTATAATTCTCTGTTTCAAAATGTATTAAAGCTACTTGTTCAATGAATCGCTGACACAACATGAAAAGCTTTGTGAGATTACTGACTGGATGGATTAAACAAACTTTTATTTATTGTTCATGTCCAATGACCTCTTGGTGTCAATGACTTCTGCAGAATGTTCTATATCCCAGCAGCTGCTCAAGCTTGGGAGAACCATACGATCAGTGCTCAGTGCTCCCTGTTATCTGACACTTCTTTGTATACAACTACAGCTCATGATTTTGCACAAAAGCCTCTTTTTCTCCTTGGGGAAGATGTGCATATAGCACCCTGAAAGATAATAAAATTACTCCAGATGAATACAGTTCAAATGGAAACAATTGCTGATAGGATTGATACTACAGTGATCAAAGATAATGGCAAAACTCCTATAATAGCACAATATGACTTGTGAGAGGAGCTGTCTGCATCCTGAAGCTGGTCAAAGTCTATATATTTATGCTTTCTAATCTGTACAAATTCAAGTGACACGAAAGCAAAACCTAAATTATATATAGCCCATACTACTAAACCACAGTGGTACAAAACTCTTTGTAATTTAAATTGGAAGATACATTCTCTTATTTCCACAGTTCAATCTCTGCCCTGGTGAGGCCCCATCTGGAGTGCTGTGTCCAGTTCTGGGCTCCCCAGTTCAAGAAGGATGAGGAACTACTGGAGAGAACACAGCGGAGGCTACAAAGATGCTGAGGGACTGGAGCATCTCTCCTATGGGGAGAGGCTGAGGGAGCTGGGGCTGCTCAGCCTGAGGGAGAGAAGCCTGAGAGGGGACCTCTGCAATGCTCATAAATATCTCAAGGGCGGGTGTCAAGAGGATGGGGCCAGACTCTTTTCTGTGGTGCCCAGCGACAGGACAAGGGGCAACAAGTACAAACTGGAACAGAGGAAGTTCTGTCTGAACATGAGGAAAATCTTTACTGTGAGGGTGGCAGAGCATGGGTACAGGCTGCCCAGAGAGGTGTGGGGTCTCCTGCTCTGGAGATACTCAAACCCCACCTGGACGCAGCCCTGTGCCACCTGCTCTGGGTGACCCTGCTCTAGCAGGGGGGGCGGACTAGATGATCTCCAGAGGTCCCTTCCAGCCCCTACCCTTCTGTGATTCTATGAAAGGGTGTTTTTAATTGTTAAAAAATAGATATTATACCACATATTTATGGAGAAGATAGGATGGTATATAGTGAAGGTTAAGAGTTCTACTGGCATGAAGGATCACAGCATATGCATGCATTCAAGAAAACCATCACTTCGTGTGTGTCAAAAAAAAAAATTATCATATAATGTACTTGTAAGTGCCATATTTTTTTTCCAAGTAATTCCAGTAACATTACAAGCAGTTTTCTTCTTAAATCTGTTATTAGCCCCCTCTTTGCAAATCTGAATACCATGTTTACCATTGTCAATCTGTAAAGGTCTCAGATGAAGCCAAAATCTTTGAAAATGGCTTTCTTCAATCCCCAGATCTATCCACTTCACAGATTCAGATCCTCCCATGAGCAGAGGGAGGGTTCTTCCTTCCCAGTGGAACAAAGCTCCAAGCTGCAGCCCTTTAGGAGGAGGTGGAATTAAAGCAATGATATTTTTTGTTTCCAGGAAAACTGTAACTGGTTTGCACTGACTACTGCCATTTTATGGACTTTCTTTTAGTGCAAACATTAAACATACCTTTGTTGCATATCAGTTCAAAAATGAATGCAATAGACTCTGGAGTGTAAATATCACTGTAGGGCTGTTAAAATGCATTTGTCTTCTGCACCACTTCAAATATGAAAAATAACCTTCAATCTCCAGATAATAAGTCACATTTTGAAAATGGCTTTGGTTGTTTACTATCAAATACCATAAAACACTCTCTTGAACTTACCACCTTATTTTCATAGCTATCTGTATTTTATCTCTTTTTTTTTTTTTTTTTTTTTTTTTTGTTTTTTTTTAAATTTCTTTCTGTTTAGGCTTGCCTTATTGCTCATTTATTTCTAAGAGCAGAGAATTGTGAAATTCTAAGAATAGAATAGATCTTGGCAAATTAAGACAGTAAGAAAGATGGAGATCCTGAGGTGAAGCACTGCTGAAGGGGAGTATAATGCAGCAGTTTGTGAAACGAGGGGTAGGAACAGGAGAGAAGCAAAGACAAGATTTCCAATGCAGTCTGAAGCCAGCCTCAAAACCTGAATTTGTAGTGTCTGTATAGTGGCACCATATAATACACTGACAGGCAGTTTAATTGGCAATTACAAAACTTAAAATTTACTAAGTCAGAAAGCCTTTCTGAATGTCTAACTCACAAGCTATTGTTATCACAGTGACAAGTTGACATGTGGCCTTCAAGTTAGCAAATAAATGAAACAAATGAGCATTCTCTTGAAAAATATCTGTTTATGAAAGACTTAATTAGGAAGGACTTGCTCAAGAAAGAATTCCACAAGACAAAAGAAAAGTAAAACCATTCTTATAACTCATAAAACTTAAGAGTTATTTCTATGAAAGGTCCTCATTATTCCTATAAAATGCTTTTAAAAAACACTGAAAGAGCATTTTAAAACCACGCATACAATATAAGAACTAGGATGGACTTGATTCTATTTTCAGGAAAACAAATAATGAAGCTTGGTATTTACTTTAACATTACAAGATCAGATGCTACATTTTTATACAAATTATCATTAACACTTCTGAGATTGACATTTATTCTCAGGGATTACAGAAAGTAAAAAACCAACCAACCAACCCCCCCAAAACACCACCATCAGTATATGACAATAGAAATGGTCTCTTGTCCATTATGTAATGTTTTGTAGGATCATCTAATCACACAATCAAATGGACACCATTAAAATTAGGTGAGCAATCCTGTTGTCCAAATGACAATCGGGGTTAATACATCAGGATGGCTAGGATTTCTAAAGAAATCTGAAAACACAGATAATTTTATGTAAGCTCTTTGACAAATTACGTCAAATAAAGATAATCAAATCGTCTCTAAAAACCAAATGAAATCATATTTGTTCAAAAACTATTTGCTGCAATGAGTTTATACATCTCAATGAGACATGCAAAGGAATTTCATGCAGCACTGAGTCTTGTGTAACTTTATTTAGGAATTATTAATTTATAAGCAGAAATTTACAAATGGAAGACACAAAGATTTAATTGGTTTTTTGTGTTCATACTATACTTTTTTAACTTAATGAAAATCTCAAGGAATAAAATTGTGGAGGTAGAATCATTTAACTCTGAAACCCTTCTGTCCCAGTGTGTTAGCTATTCTTTGTCCATTCTGAATCAATAATGACAGTCCTTATTTTTAGTACTACGCAGAAGAAATTTTGTTTCTGTTATAATAAACATGACTATATGACTGACATTTTTGTAGTCCAGCTCCTTTTTTTTGTTTTACTTGTTCTGTTTGTCTTTTACTATCACTTAGCTACATACTTTAATTTTCTATGCCTTTTTAAATTTATCTGTAAAAAAATAGTAAAACCTCACTGTGGGAAGGTTTTTCCTTTTCCCTTCTCTTTCTCTCATTAGAACTCACTCACTGCAGATCCTATTATATCTTTTCTTTTCTACCCTGTTTTGTCTTCACACAACCTCAATAGTCTTCCCCCACAGTCTCAGGAAAAAACAAAACTCTTAGCCAAGCAAACCTGAGACAGAAACCATTATTTAGCCGATCTATTCAGTCAATAACTCCACCATGCAGTAAGATTCCCCTGAACAAACAAGTGCTTTGATTACATACTGCTGGAATAGCAATGCTGGCCTACAGTTGTATGCCCGTAACTGCTTTCTGGCTGCAGAAGCCAGATTCCGCTGTGATGATCTGTAATTGCTTTTGACTGGGTAATTTTGTCCTGTTGGGTTGCCAGCAGTGGCAGACATGAGGCTGTAAGGTAGCTACAAATCCCAAAGTGAACTTTCAAAACTACTGCTTGAGAAAGAAGAGTTGGCGAACTGAACAAGGTACAGTGAGACTGAAAAATTTGGTAGGAAACCCACCTGGACAAAATATCCAAGCTTCCATGTATTTTAGAAAAAACACCCACAATGAAACGGATTGCTTATGATTTTGAAATATATACCCTTGTAGAGCATTCCATGGCATCCACTCTATCAGTGTGTTGCTGGTTCAGCTGCCCATATGATTACACTGTTGTACAGGGAAAAACAATCATGACATCAAGGAGGTAAAAGGGGGAAAAAACAACAGCTGAGAAACCAGGACTACAGATCCTGTTCTGCTGTTATTCATCATATGAGAGAAGAACTGTCAGGATCATGTATCTGAAGGATGCAGAGTTTAGTAAAGGAAAAACACAACTTAGTACGCTCATGTGAGTAAAGTGTACTAAATTCACAATATTTCAGATTCTTTTGAAAGATAAATTTGCAAAGCAGATGCATATAATACTTAAGAATCAGACAAATCTTTTATGCTGTAAATCCCACCTCTAATGTCAATGAGAAACTCCTGATCTTCCCATTCTGCTCCCTCTCCTCACCACCAACAATTTCCTATTAGATTCTGCCTGGGCTCCTGTCATTTGCTTCATCCTACCACATTCTGCCTGTTTGAAGTTATTCTTCAGAGTTTAAGTGTTTTTCTATTTTTTCTTGTCCTGCTTTCCGTGGTTTCCTTATTTCTTGCCTAGCAGGTTTTTGTTGTTTTGTTTTTGGGTTTTTTGGGGGTTTTTTGATAATAGGATGTTTATCTATGGTATAGATGGACTTGGCACTGATGGGTTAATGGTTGGACTCGATGATCTTAAGGGTCTTTTCCAACCTTGACAGTTCTATGATTCTATGGTTTCATTTCTGAGCAGTGCAAATATGAGAACTCCCAATCGTGGCTCAGTAACAAGGACATCTTGTGTTTCGGTTTCATGAAGTCCATGACTCAGTATTTTGACTGCAGTACATACCAACCAAACTTATACTGCAGAACAATTGGCCTGCTTTCTGTGCTGTTTATAAATAAAAATCATAGCAACTTGTGATATTTTTGTGGCAATCTGAAATACTTTCCACTGAAACTGGTAAAACCTTCAATGTCTATACAGAGGCACTTTTTGGATTTAAAATAATTTGACAGGTTTTTTTCCCAGCCATCCATCTGTTTGTCTGTTGTGATAGCCTAATACTGCAAGAATAAATTATATACCTGCTTGTCAGCTCTCAAACATATTTTTGTTTCCCGTGTTGTCAGAAAATCTGTTTTGATATGTGTGTGTAAACATATGCATAGGAGCCTATGTATACAACAACTTCTTTCCTTCCCGAATCATCCCAGAACTTAAATTATCCTGGCTATGGTTAGAAAACTTTATAAAAAATACGGTCTGCTTAAGTACAGAATAATATCTAAAAAGTACGGAACATCGGTGAGCAAGAGAAAAATTAAACTTTAGCTGTGTTTGCTTCAATATGTCTACCAGAAACTTACAATCATTCTTGTGAAGCCATTTTCTAACTAACAAAAATCTGAACTGCCTGAAGACCTCTGAAGGTCTTCTGGAAAATAACTGATGAAATATCACATCAACAGTCGGGGTTTTTTGTGTTTGTTTTTCACAGACAGCTGCGCAAGGTTTAATACACTGAGTTAAGGAGGCACAAGCATATTCACTTCCAGAGAACTAATTCACCCCCGGACCAACACCCTCTCCTGCCTTTGATCCAGTACAAGTTCAGCATCATTGGCTATGCACTTTTACAGTACATAGTCATGACTACATCCTCTAAACCTACAGAAGTGACGTATATCCAGGGAGTGATAATCCAAAGTTAACTTAGGCTGTCAAAATCTGTAATTTTAATATAGCTTTTATTTTTTTTTTTTTTTTTTTTTAGTTTTAAAATGAAACCTTGGACTTGTTCAGACATTGTTCCCTTGAGAGAATGCATTACTAATCTTGACTCCTCCATAAGAAAAACCATTTTGCCTGCCAGTTTTCTGTAAATGTTATGAGCACTTGAAATTGTTTAACAACAGAAGTGGGATTTTCTTATTAATTGGGAAACCATTCACCAACTGCTATACTGGCAGCTAACATTTCTTCCCTAATAGATTCATGTTAGCTATAGTATCTATATTCAAAAATTTTTGGTCATAATCTTAAAGAATTCTACTGTTTATATCTACAGTAGATTGAATGATCTGTTTACAGGTTTCTTTGTGTTACCAGGGATATATTAACTAGAGAATATTAGGAACAATGGAAATCGTGTTCGAAATTTCGTACACTATGAACTTATTCTTAGGATACCAAGACACTTCTTAACATAAGATCTTATTAGGTCTGGCTGTTGGCTGGACTATGATCTTAGAAGTAAAGACTGAGGGAATAAATATTCAGTTAAATGTTTACTATTAAACAATGAGAACTAACAAGATTGAATAGAATAACAGCAAGCACTGAGAAAAGAAAATCTTGTTAATCAGACCACTTTTTGTATATCAGAGTGAGAGGGTACAGTTTTGTAAACCTAAGGCACATTACTGAATAATCAGACTTGAATATTATTTATTATTTGAAAGGCAAAGCAAAATACACATCACAATTAATTGCAATTGAGCACCTGCTTCATACTTGGTAGAAAGGCAAAGTTCTTTGACTTCAGCAGTGCTGCAAAGCTATAGAATAAATTGTGAATTTGATGCTTTTTTGAATGATGATCTTTATGAAGTTGAACAGTATGTTAACATTGAAGCTTAACAAAAATTCAGGCCTGGTCATCTCCCTTTGTGCTCAAGAACAGGTGGTATGGCTGAAAGGTACCTGGACATGGGGGCCATTAAGCAAGACACTTCCAAAAGAGCTGAAAGATGGAATTTATTATGATAATTAATAATGAGTGACTATGAAATGATCCTGCTATGACGGTATAAAAGAGATATAATCCCTCGTAATATTACTGTAGAAGGCACTATTATTAGCACTATATAGACATCTTCTATACCAAGCAGGTAGTACAAAATATTTGCATGTGAACTCTTTGTTAGAGCAAACAGCCTTTAAAATAAGAGCATATTATTTTAAGAAGGAGCACAATCGAAGCCAGTTTCTGGATTTGTAATTGTATAACTCTGTCTGCAGACATTACATCAGCCATATCAGTGACAGTGAAACTACAGCAACCGTCCTACCAGCAGCACCACCCATCTTATAAGTTGGCCTAGTAGGTTGAGACCATAAAGATGTTGTTCATTATTTCAGACTTTCTATTCAACAAATTATTTTGGTTCATTTAGAAGCACGTCTTACCATTGAGAAAAATGGCTCATGATTTCATAAACCTAGTGTCTTGCCCAACTTTGTTTTACATATTACACTACGTCTTCATGGAAAATTACTCTCTTACTGTTTATTTCACTGAATGATTTAAGAATACATAGCAATCACACTTCACTTCAAACAACCTACACACAATGACAGCAAATAAAAAAGTATAGAAAGACTATCCACCATTTACCCCAAATGCATCATTTAGTCAAGAATTCCCATCAGTTAATTAGGTGAAGGAAATCAGGTAATGCTGCCCAAATAACAAGTACATCTGAGACGCTGACCATCTTAGAAGCAAGTGTCCTTGTTGAAGTCTGCTAAATTAGTCTTTCACTATTTGGAAAAGAAGATATAACTGAAAGTTTGACTAATAGTTAAGTTTCACTCCAACACTTCCAAGAAAGCTCATTTTTCTTACTCACCTAAACAGTGAGTATTTTATTTTATTTTACATATATTATTTTCTTTGACAATGTAAACTATTTATATTATGCATGTTAAGTACTCACATACCACTTTTGTATTTGTAGTGGCAAAGCTGAGCGGAAAATGTGGTTACATTTCCTTGGACATAAAATTAAAATATTGAGAAGAAATGAACCAGAAAGCAAAAATATTTTTAAAAAGTTGTTTGTAGTTTCACTTAGATAAGTTCAAACATCTTTACACTTTAAAATCTATAATAATAATAAAAAAATGCTTATTTGTTCTCTCCCAATAATACTTTCAGTTTTTATGAAACATTTAATTACAAAATTCTTGAAAAAAGAGTGTTGGTCATAATGGCAACCTTGCTTTTTCCTAAAACAAGGAACAGGAGAGAAGTAGAAGTTCTATATATACATATAGCTATCCTCTTGGAAAGGGTAAAGTTGTGGGACAGAGATTTTAAATTCATGTGTGTACGGAAAAGCAAACCTGAGCCTTTCTAAATGCCAGCCTACATTTTTAAAGTACATACTTTAAAGAAAATTTGAAATGGTAGTAGTAATGCAAATCACAAGAAGGAGGATTGGAACAATCAAGTGCAACTTCTTATAGTTTCTTTGTCAGTATGGAATAAATTAGGATAATTAAGTACTTCAAGGAAGGCAAGCAAATGGGGTTGTTTGCTCTGTCTCAAATTTATAACCTGACAGATATGACACTGGAAGGACTTGAAGTCCTTGTACATTTTGTTCTATTTTGTTGTACAGATCCCAGCATTCTGTAGATAAAGTGCACTGCAGACAAAAAGATGAAGGAACTCTAATGAATGATACTCAGATGAAAAGAATCAATGAAAAATATCCAGCTGTGCTAAAAAGGCTTCAAATTACCATTTATGCAACTGATGCATGCAATAGGTGTTGGGAAGGAATAGAAAATTATTATGAACAGTCTCTTTGGCAAAGTATCAATGGAATCCACTTTTCAAATGTAAGGGAAATGTAGGGCAGTGGAAATAATTCCAATTAGCGGAAAAAATATACTACTGGAAATTCTGAGTGCTATCACTGGAAGATTGTGATCATTGCTATAGGTTCAGAAATGGAAGGTAAATTGGACTGAACTGTAATTTATATATAATGTTTAGTATGACATATATATTATATCTTTCTACTTCAAGTAGATGCAGCCTGACTGTGAAAAGAAATGGTTAACCTTTTCTTATGCTGTCGGCTCATGAGAGAAGGTGGACACCCAGTACAGGGTCTCATTTAAATAGCTGCCTGCCCTGCTCTAGTGATGCGCAGCGCTCCAGCCCCTCTGTGTCTCTCCACGTCTCTCAGATCAGAGTGAGGAACAGGAGAGAAGCTACGTGCCACGCTGGAAACATGCGGGCTCCTCTGAGAGACTACAAAAGGGCCCCTGCTCTCCTTCTGGACTTGCTCTCCTACTTCTTATCCATCTGACAGCACAGAATCTCACAGACCCAGAACTCAGTCAGTTTTCCCTCAGCATCACAGCTAACCCCACCACACCTGTGCCCTGAAAAGTCTTTTGAGTGGTACTTTTGTAATAGTATGAGCCAGTGTTGATATGACATTGAAAAAGGGACAAAAGCCTAAGTGGGATAAAAACAAACCAACCACAACATGCCTGAGAAAAGTACTTCTTCAATCCTCATTTATAGGTTGAGTTTTCAGATGTCCAAACCTGTTATAAAAGCCATAAACCAGAATAAACATTTAGGAGAAAAAAAACCCACCCTGTCTGCTATTTGAAAAAAAGCGGGTTGAAATATGGAAAAAGATTAAATACAGGGATTTTTAAATATTATTATTATTAAGATCTGTTATTTGAGACCCTCAAATGGGAAGACTTATAAATTGTAAGAACTATCCCAATAAAATTTCAATTAAATAACTAAATTAATGTAGAGATATTTAATTAAAGATGCACTAGTTTTTACAAATGCAGTTAATTAAGCTGCTATCTAAAATTAAATCTCACCCCAAACCCTTTTACATTTCTGCAGCTCATCTGATACAGACATAATTAAAATTCTAGAAGCTCACCTATGCGTCCAAATATTGGGACACCCCTGCCCCCACCAAAAGCTGCTGAAGTGGTTTGAGAAGCTGCTGAGTTTTTTTAATGGGATTTATACAAACCTTGGAGTGGGAGAACAGCACAGACAAAAAGCTCAGAAACAAATCTAGGTTTTCAAATCTGCACGGACTTATTCATTCAGTGAAACAGGCCAAGAACCTTTGATATGCTACTGAGATTGCTACTACATGGGCATATCCTTCTGTTCTCAGTCTCTCAGGAGTTCTGAGAGTATAGTAAAAGTAAAATTGTCCTCTGAGGTTAAAGACAGAAAACTGAAACACAAAAAGTTACCAATATTTTCATGACAGGCATTTATTTTACTCTCAGTCAAGAAAGTACACAAAAGATAAAATTCAACCAAATTCTTCCTAATACTGCATGCACAAAGTCCTCTTTTAGGAAAAAAATGGATGGGAGTCCCTTATCTAATGGCCATGAAACTGAGGGTTCAGAACCGAAACTTGATCTTCTTAATGATCTGAAACTAAAACCTTAATCTGTAAAGCTTAATTTAAGCAGGAAGATGATTTGAGATCTGGATATTATATTTATTGCCAAATTGTGGCTCAGGCATGTCTCTAGAGAAATAAGAAAATCACGTGCAATTCTCTTTCAAATACAAATTCATGTACGTTAACGTGCATACAGACTTCCATAGGGTTTAAACCTACCATCTGAAGTACAAGGTACCATCATCCTATCCTTCTACATAGACTAAGAAAATGGAGAAGGAAAAACAACAAACCTCCAGAGTATGATAATAATATGATAAAATTGAAAAGGCCTCTGCACTCCCTTTTGAAGGTCCATCTCTCTTTGCAGTGAAATTTTTTTTGTGTGTGTGTATACAGAAAATGAATGCATTTCCCTTCTTGCATAGTAAAATCTGGAGAATGTACGCAAATAACAAAGGTAGTAAAAATCCATAGAAGCTCAAAGACTGATCAACCCATGATAATCTATGTTTCTGCAGGCACCTGAATCACCCTCTCTTACCTTAAGCTTGCAGTGAAACAGGACCCTGGCAAATTGCTATAATCTCCTTTAACCCTAATCACCATTTTAATCAAAAAAGGTGGGGCAGCCTGGAATTCATGCAGCAAGGTTAGCACTGCAACTGTCATTCCATTTGCTAAATACAAGAGGTATGCAGCTTGAAGGTTGAAATGGTTCAAACTTTTATTATCTTCACAAGATTACATTCCAGCTTTAATATTTGACAAGTAAAAGAAAAGAAAATTATGAGACTGCCTCCTTTGAAGAGCTTTAGAAGTCTGCTTAGAGCATGGCTGTATCTTTCACTAACTCTGATCTTAAGAGATTCCTTGGGAAAAGAAAATGTTGTGATTCATAAAACTGCCATGACTAGAAGCCTACTTCACCTGTACTTTATATTCCACTTTTCCTCTCTCTATCCCTATCTTTTCTTCTCATGGTAGATTATATTTGTTCTAGTTGTGTTCTCTAGTTGTTTGTTTAATGATTATCTTCCTAGTCTTTTTTTAAAAAAGCAGTGGTGTGATTGTAGATGCTACGATGGACAAGGAGAAGCTTATATGAAGAGGAAGAAAGAAAGCTTCAAGGAGAAAAAGAGCAATGAGAGAAACTAAAAAAAGCATCAAGGAGATTGGAGGAAGGGGAAGATTAAAGGAAGCAGCAGCAGACAACTGTGATTTTCAGCTAGAAGGGATTCAGCAGCTGTCATTAAAAACATGCAGCTCTGCTTGAGATGTATCGATCAGAGTATTTCAACGTTTTCTGTACAACTTATAGATTCCTATGTTTACTTCAAATTATAGAAATGTGATAGTCTACTCGGGAAACAGTATTTATCTTAAAAAAATAACAAATATTGTTGTTTTTTAAGAGGATCAAGACTGTCCTGTATTGATCTCTTTTCTCTTCTTTTCCAGCAAGGGATACTGAACTTTCAACGTTCTGTGTACCTGCTCACTGATAACATACAAGTATCAAAATATTTTTCACAGTAAATGAAGTCAGAAAAAAATATTTTTTTTTTTATTTTTAGATGACCATTTATACATACAATGCCTTAATATTTTAGACATTTCCTAGAATGAATATCCCAGTAAGGTTTGTAAAGATAACAGAGAAGAGAGTATCTGTGTATTTACAAAGTACTGGAGAGTTGTAAGCAATCCTGCTAAAACATCATTGGATTGTGGACAACTGCAAGAAAGTATCCTCTAGTATTTCTAAACCATTTTGCACACAATATTCTTATTTTCTAAAAAGCAAACACTTCTTTTTATAAGTAATATTACTAAGATAATCCTTATTTTCCACCCAAGTGTGTCTCAGCCTTCATTTTTAAGTTATCTTACAGTTCCTAATCACACAGGTCCTTTTACATACAGTGTACTCTAAAACATAGATGTTAGAAGACAAAAATGCATAAGACAGAATGATTCATGTCTCCTACATACCTCTGTTCTTGTAACACCTTTTTTAGTGTTACTATTTCTTTTTACATATTAAAACCTGCTGCATCTGTCCAAACTATAGAATTACATTAGATTTTGAGCAAAAGGAAGAAGGGCAAAAATGAGGAGAAAAGAGCACATTCATACTGTCTTTTGCTTTCAAACACAAAGCAAAACCCTTCCAAAGGTTTCTCATTCCACAGTGAGAAAAGAAAGAAACAATATCCCTTATATCTTGTCTTTCTTTCTAGGTGTGTGAATGACATTTTTGTTCTGATGTGACTATTGTAAAAATCAAAATCCCTCAGCCTTAGGTTTGGTGGTGTTTTTTTTTTTTTTTTTTTTTATAATGTACTAAGCTCAACAAACCTTCGTAGAAAATAGAATACTCTTAATTATGAATAAATTAACTAAATTAGTAACATGAGATGGATATGCAATTAAGGGACTGTTAATTGAAACTGGAAACACAGCTGTATACAGCTTAAAGATGAATCACACCAGTAATGACGCAGATGTTTATAAAATGTGATTATGTTTAGCGGGAGCATACTATTGAAACTCCCCAGCCTATTCTTATATTGTGTCACTGAAATGGTTTTTAAACCCATGAACACCAGGAATCAGGATCTCAGGGATGGCAAATTAGGCTCCCTGGATATGTGAATTAGTGTTGTCTGAATGTCAGCAATTTAATTCTCCAGCTTTCAAAGAATGTAGACATGGAGCCAAAAACAAACATCTGTTAGTTATACACTCATTGAGAAAAAAAAAAAATCTGGCAAGCTAGAGCCTGTCTGAATATGAGAAAGACAGTGAAATACAGTATCTCTAAGCAGTAACACTGCTGTGTGAATATACTGATCATGTAAATAATATAGCCTGGGAGCTCATGAAATTTAGTTTGTGTACAACAGCGAATGAATACGTCTTTTCTGGACTACTCATACAAAGAGCTAGAATGATCAGGAACAAATGGTATTTCCCATCTAAAGGTTTAAGAATTGATTAGCTTTCTAAAAACTGCAAATAAGTCTTTTTATTCTTTCAGCTTTTACACCTTTCCTAGGACGTTCGTTGATAAACCTTACAATAAAGGGTTTTTCTTCCAGCACAAAAAGGCACAAATGTTGCTCTTGGGTCATACAAAGATACCCGAGCCATGGAAGCTCCGCAGGGATAACAGTACAGCTGTACCATTGTACAGTTGTGCAGTTGTGTGGGATGGCAGAGCAGATGAAGCCAATGGCCCATGACGTTCTAACATACCAGTCTAAGCTCTGCCTTGTACTTCTTATTTTACAGAACAGTGTTACCACCAAATACCATATAATAGCATGTAAATGTTATGTTAAAGAGTCTGTGATTTGTTTTCTGGAACTTGTTCACAGATTAACAGACTAACAACATCCATGTTTTCCTTAAATATAACCATGCTTTCAATAAACGTGCTGAACAATATAAGATAGTTTATGTCGAAAGCCCTTTCCACATATTCTAGTGCAGCTGAGATCACAAATACACTATTAGTTGTGATTCAGGGGCCTTGGCCCTCAATAAACACTTATAAACACAAATTTACATGAAATAAGAGTTTGTTTTTCTGGCCCCCTTTTCTGGGGCATGGCACAGACCCCTAGACTACGTAAACTATCAGAATAATAATAAAATTAAAAGCTACTATGATTTACACCAAGTCCTTTTCATTTATGGATTCCATAAATGGATACTTATCTAAAAACATATAAATTCATGCACAAGGTAGTTAAATTAATTTGAAAAATTATGTAGAGTGTCATTGGCAAAGCTATAATAGTCAGCGTGACCTGGCACTGTTAAACATCACAGGCTTATGCCATCAGCTGTACGAATGACTGAGCACAGTCTGATGCGGGGGCACAGTGCTGAGAGAAAAAAGTGGTGATCATAAAACTGGATTTGTCTCTGTCTTTCAGAAACATTTTTTTGGCTGAGAATTGACCTCATATTCACTGGTAAGGAAAAAGGATTACATCTTGACTTTTAAAAAAAGGAAGCCTGCATGATTTCTGCAACAGACCATACTGATCTGACAGTATTTCACATGTCATTCACAGCTGAATAAAGTTATGAAGGCTTTATGAGAAAAATATAAACCCTTTCTCTTTTAAGGTAAACCTAGCCAGATTCGGGGAAATATTGCAGCCAGCTACGACAACTGATGTGCAAACCAAATTCAGTTGTCTTAGCTCTTTGGCTGGCAACACTACAGACAAAGTCAATTCAGGATTTGAAATGCGATGTTTTGAGATAAGGAACTGGAATGCTGGGATATACAAGAAACACAAAGCTATTTTACAGAAGACATTCTTCCATTTCTTCTGAATACCCAAAAAATCACTGCCCTGCTGAAACAGTGCTGTACTATCAACTATGTGTCAGATAAGTAGGACAGAACTCGTTTCTACTGATGAAAAAGAGTCGTAAGTGAGGGTCTTGGGGGTAAAGGACACAAAACACTTGAGATCAATATAATAAATCAGAGGGATAAAAGTGGAAACATCCAACACCATGAATATGCTATCTACAAACACAGACTTAGGCTTAATTTTCTAGATTGATTAATGCTAATTAGTCATGCCATTAATTTTGTTTTAAAACAAACTGAGCTGTGGCACAGAACCAACTTTGAACACTTAAGAAAACAGAAGAGAAAGACTAATTGAGTCTTCAACCTACACACTTGGGGCTTCCCCAAAAAAATGACATACACTGAAGAATTCATTTCCGTAACACAGGATTTGGATGTTGCTATGATTCTCCAGGTACGGCAGAAATAAATTAAAATGAACAAAAACTTAAATTGTGATCTCTAGGTCAAGAATTATAATTTATATTATGTTTGTTCTGCAACTAAGGGGTGCATTCCTAAAGGTTACTGTGGTATCAGGTTTTTTATAAAGTAACAGTAAGCACAAGAATTGAATGGCTTAGAGGAGATACAGGAAGCAATGAGCATCTTGAAATAACTCCTTTTTTGCAATGTTGTTCCAGGTGGATCCAAATTAGGAAACATTTTATAAAAAACATTGCACACATAACACATACCAGGAGCTGAGTCATTTTAACTATAAAGTGCCCTTCTATACAGTTAACATGGCATTACATGATTTGCAGACTGACTAGAATTTTCTATAGAAGGGTACAAAGTTCAGCTTTACTCACAGTGTGATGAAAACTACAATGGCAATTTTAGAGAGCGCCTTGTGAAAATATTATAAAAATGACACACATAATCATCTACAAAGGCTGGTTTTAAAACTGTGTCACAACTTAATGCTACTGTCATTTTTAGTTTTTTAAACATTATTGTTCACAGTACTTTCTTAAATGGCAAAAATATCCTACTTAGCTTAAAGTCTCACTGAAGCAAAAAGATTTAGAAAATACAGCACACAGTACTGCATAGCCTAAAGACTGTAGAAGCTTTCTGTAACCTGAAAGTAGATAGCTTGACATAAAAATATCTGCAGAGATATAATATGTAATTGATGTGTCAGAAAGACACAAAATGACTCCACAAAGAAAAAAAAAAAAAAAAAAAGGCTAACATTAACCTTTTGCACTGGAAATTTGCATGTTATTTCTCTACCTTGGGCTTTTTATCACTTTAAATGAAGTTTCTTCTAAAAAAACCCGCAGCATATCTAAAAAAGGGATTCACAAAAAAGAGGAGAAATAGCGTTATTTTTTGCCAGTTTTACATTCTCTCCCTCTAAAAACCTTTAACAATACTTTGGCACCAGGCCTTGGAGCCTAAGAGGTTTTATACTGCTTCCAAGGATATTCATTAAGGTTTCATTGAGTTACAAGCCTCTGAAAATCACATTAGAGAGTGCCTTTACAGGACAGCTCTTAAATTCTGTGAACGCTCTATCTGCGACAAACGTGTTCTACATTCAAAGCAAGCTTTGTACATCTGCTTTAACCTCGCTTCAAGCCGAACGGGGATGAATGGACAGACGATCTGTGTCAGCAGAGTATATCCCCTCCAGGGTATGGAGCAGACCCAGAAATTGCTAAGACTCATCATCCTTCTGGTGTCAGCAGATAGCTGACAATGTATCCTACCCTACCCGACCCTACGCAGTCCTGTCCCATTCTATTGCATTTTAAAATCTAACCCATGAATTATGAGCTCTGACAGTTGATAACATTTTGGCAAGGAAAAGGACTTGTGATGCGGAAGTCGGGATTGGAACATGACTTAGAATTGCAAACTTCATTTTTGTTTTGTCTTTGTTTGCTTTTACTATTCTGACTGCTGCTAACTTTGTGCGCTTCCCAGCTTTTCACCCTCACACGTTATTACCTTAAAAACCCCCTAATTTTCAAAATGAACAGCCTAAACATAGCTGATTGGAATCAGGTCACACACCTAAAAAGGTGTTGAATAAAAATCAGGCCATATTCTCTCAATTTGGACAACAAAAAAATGAATCTATCTGTGCAATTTTAGCATCCAAGGTAAAAGCTCCTAACTCCCATAGCCTACACATCTTTGTAGGGCTGAAACTCGGAGCTTTAATTCTCCAAAAGTAATTTCCACTTTCCTTGTCAAAGGGACTTTTACAGAAATAATTTCTATCAATGTTTTTGAGATGGTCAGGTATTATGGATCATGAACATTAAAGAATAAATAATTCCATCTTCAATACCGTTTCAATGGTGGCTAGTAAATAAGTTAAAGAGCTATAAACTGAATGATTTAGTTTGATTGGCTGATTGACTAAAAATCAACATAACTGGTAGATGCTGGTTTCCAGTGAATACATTTTCAACAATATCATAACCTTTGTTTTCCCCAGTATCCTAAATATAGTCTGGTGTGACTCATATAGATGTGTGCTGCCAAACGTAATCTATAACTGCTGACAGGTGGAAGTAAATTGCGCAAGTCTTATTTTATAAGGAAACAAGACTAATATATATCAACTAATATGTCCATTCTCTTCCTATCATTTATCCATCAGCCAGATAAACTGGAGATCTTACAGGATATATCATATATGCAGGGATTTCCTTTTTAGCTTTTATATTCTTGATGTTAGTTCCTCTGCAAACATAGATGGCAAGATTCATTCACATTTCTCAACACTGATTAAAAGAACCAGATGATAGTTATGAAGCACCCAAAAGATGCTGTTTTTTGAAATAATTCATTGCAGTGATACTTATTACAATAGTATGCATTACACAGCTCAGGAAAGAGCCCATCAGCAGCAGAATACAAAAAACCCCAATGATGTAACTTCAGACAACTGCCTGTAGTGATTTTACGAGCCCGCTGTTTCTTCAGCAGCTCCTGCAAGCAGAGAGTTCTGTGTGAGGGGACAGAACAGCGGTTGTGGCTGCACCCTTTAACAAGAGGCAGCATACTTCTGCTCCACATCAATCTTTGGGACCTCATATTCTTTGCCTCTGGTGCAAGATGCGCTGAAGAGTTAGGAACAATACTGAAATTAGGGCTAATGCTTCTTTACACTCACACTTTATACGCAGAAATCATAGAATCATTTAGATTGGAAAAGACCTTTAAGATCATCAACGCCAACTGCAAATGTGTATATATGTGTGCATGGGCACATATATATATATATACACACACACACACACATATACGACCTGTTTTAGCTCTAGCCATTTTATGTGCTTCCTCCAGCTTGCTTTGTTTTACAAACTAGACAGGCTGGGCCCACTATTATTATTGACAGAGACACCCACACACAAATGACTGCAGTTCATCACAACTTGCTAAACTAAAAGCACTGGAATATAAATACCATGACAAAAATCTCTCAAAAGATACTTTTTTTTGGATGGAAGACAGTTTTTACTATACTTTTCAGCTCATTCGAGGTATTATTCTAAATAAGAGTAGATACAATTTCACTGAAATAAAAAAAAAGTTTTTCTTGCTAACTGAAGGTTATGCTCCGCATGGGATACTGGTGCATCCTTTTACATGTCAAAGGCTTTGCCTTTTGACCAGCGTTACACCAACCAGATCTCTGACCAAAGTAAGGTGGATAAATCTCCTGCCAATCTGGTGTCCCTGGCTCCTCAAATGTCGACTGGAAGTAAGCAAGAGTTTGCAAGACGTGTTTACCCCCAGGATGATCTCATTACATATACTGTTTAAAGCACGCAGGATCTGAACACGAGAGCTCCTTGTGAAATTCGTAACAAATAGCTCCCTGGAGAGATTTCATCTCCTTTCATGTTTCAGAAAAATGGAAAAATAAACAGCATATTTTCCTCAAAGCTACTCTTTTAAAGGCATGAAGCTAATTATTTTCACGTTGCTTAAACTCCACAAATGATGATATAGTTTTCAGTGACTGAGCTGAGTGCATTAGCTTTCAATAATGAAATAAACCTTCATGCAACGCTTCAAAACCAGGACTGGTTGAGTCTATAACCGGTTGACTGCATCTATAACTGGTTGACTGCTTTTGATACATTTTTCTCCAGTGTATATTGAGCAAAATTCAACACTAAAAATGTACATTAATGGCAAACATATATTATTGCAGAAATATAAATGAAGTTCTGGGAAGATTCTGCAGCAATATTTGAAACTATTCACTAATAGTACTAATCTCACTGTACAACCACTGTGCAATACTGCAAATGACTGAATATGGTCAGCCTTATTCTTGTTTATAAAATGAGTATAATATTAAATCTCTGGAAGTTTTGCCTTAAAATGATACATTTCCCTCTCTGATCTTATGAAAGTCCTGATGTTAATAAAGCAACAAAGAAGACATCTTTTCATCCTTTACACAATGCTCTGTAACTTTCTCATAACACCAGAATTCACTATTATTTCAGACCTGATAAACCTATGTCCTTATGTACTTTTCCTACACTTAACCAAGAACGGGTATCTTTCTGGCAAGCAACAGCAGAGAAGCCTCTGTTTTATTTTTCCTGCAGTGATATTTTCTAGGAAATGGGATGCATAGGTAAGAAATATTTTCCCCATTATGAATATGACAAGGAGAGAGAGCTAGTCTTTGAGAGGAAAAAAATTACAAGTAAACTAAAAAGTATCATAGCTGGAGAAAAAAATGGGAAGGACAAATAAATAGCCTGGAAATAAGGAAAGTAAGATGGGGAAAGGCAGAGAAGAGTAGGAACACAGAAAGAAATACTTTTGAAAAAAAGGAATTAATAGAAGCCAAAGAGAAAATATGGGTAGTATAAAAGACACACACATGAAAATTCATAGAAGGATAAAATCAATAGGAAAAAAAAAGATGAAAGGATTAAAGTATTAAGGAGATATTTTAGATGACATTAATATAAGAGAGTCAGTTAATGAAAAAAAAGGCAGAATGAAAAAAAAAAATTCTAGCAGTCAAACTAAAAACCAGAAACAAACAATAGAAACCTTTCTTGGAGGCAGAACAGTTTTGCGTGAAATAAAAATTATTTGTATTTTTGCTTTTCCTATTGTGTGGCCAAAATTCCAGTTTTCTATAAATAGTATCACACCTAACTGGAGTGCTGGTCTAACCTTAACACCGAACAATGCTTAATACTCAGGTGTGAGTGTCGATGTCCTGCAGACTTTGTATGTGGAACAGTTGGACTAGACCATTTTTGTGTGTCCCTTCCAACTGAACTATTCTGTTCTATTCTAAACAAAAATGATCTCTGCCTCTTAATATGTCTCAAACTCCACTCCCTTTTAAGTAGAAATTTATATTATAGGAACAGACATGCTCTTCTTCCCAGGGGTCACATCTTGGCCTTTTGTACATGATAATCCTTCAAAGTTACTTGTGTCTTTCCCCCTTAGGATATGTTAAAAACCTTCTGGAGTGTTTTCACCTTGCTCTCTGTATCTTCCAGATGACATTTAGGTAAATATGAAAAAAGATGGTAAACCATAATATTCCAATTAACTACCAGTTCTATCAACTCTAACATCTCACTTTGACATATTGTCTCCAAGTATCTATCTTCATAGATGATGAAACACTTTGTTTTCCAAATACTCAGGATTTGACACATTAAGAAAATAATCTACAGTTAAAAAGGAAGTTTTCACAATGCTACCTGTGCTCTGTGGAAAAAGAGCGTATTATCTTTGAAATGTGTGTGAATATGTGATTTCCCCTATATATTTTTAAATGGTCAAGTTGCCCTCTGTTTAATGCTTTCATGAATGTTAACAACAAAACTTTTATCTCTGCCTTTCTCTCAGATTTGTTTGACTTTTTCATATCCTATTTGCTTTCACTCTGAAAAACCTTCCTGCTTTCCCTTATTTTTTTGCTGAAGTAATGAAGTATATTACGACAAACTACTGGAACTTTATTTGCAAAATAATGTATTTTTCAATGAATCATAGCAAATTTATTAGCTTGATCAGCCATTGTTTAAAAACAAACAAACAAACAAAACCAACAACAGCACAAACTAAACAGATGTGACTTCTCTTATGTGGGATAAACATTTTGGGAATACTCATTTTGTCTTCCAGATTTCTGTTGATCTGCTTTAGTAATATTACCTTAATTCTATCCTGAGTGTCTGGGAAAAAGTGGATACTAATGACCAAAGATCTTAGACTAATGATCTTTTACTTAAACTAGCACTCTCACTGCAAACTGTTGATTTAGGGAAAAAAAAAAAAAAAATCCTGTTAATATTTACATGAACTAGTGATATAGTGGAGAAGTCACAGAGCTGTAAGATTTCTTTTGGAGATGCTATAAAGAAGCAGTAACCTCTTACTATTAGAGCTGACATTACCATGATCTTTATCTGTATGTCGGACAAGAGGGAATTGGTTCATTTTGTAATTGATTCTACAGGTGTGACTTTAAAGGTTCCACTGCACAGAATCATTAATCCCCCTATGAGGAATTTATTTAAAACTGCTGCTCCTGAAAGTTATTTAAACAATAGTAAAAGGAATGAAGCAGCAGAAGTAAACTGTCTTATGTGAAGCTTCTGTATACACCATAAAAGTATCCATAAAATGTGGATAAGCCAGTAAAAAGAAATGATGATATATCTGACAGCAAGAATTGCTAAGTATTAATATTAAAAGGTAAATAAGCTATTAAGTATTTTAACTGTCTGAGAACTGTATGGAAAACTGGGTTACCCAATTTCGACTTGATAAAGTATTCAGAAGCATATGAAAATATAGTGTCAGCTTTAACTCCTGTTTTCTCATAGAGACACCATTACTGAAAGCCTTCTTCCTCTTTCATTCCTTAGTATACCTTTGGTCCTATTCCACAAGGAAATAGCAAGCATACAGAATTTAAAAATAATTATTTAAATGTAGCATAAAGGAAAAAGTCATAAGAAATGTACCTGTAGCACCTTCCACCTTGTGTTCAGGTCTTCCACACAGCTGAGATTGTACTGGGAGAGCTGAATATCAGAGGGAGTAAACCGGTGAGCAAGCTCGTTGACTTGATGCACCTTTTCTTTAAGGGGTACAATTTCTGCTCGATAAACCTGTGTGATTTAAATATAAATAAAGATAAGCACTAACTTCAAAAACTATTGGCTCTGCTACCTGCTGATTGGTAATGTAAAGGTACTCCATGTCAAGCTGAAAGGAAGGAGTGTACTGGTCATGATACAATTAACAGTCTTTTTCTATAACTTCATATAGACTTTAGTTCTCAAGGGTAAGGTCGAGCATCTCAGAAGGTGACTTCAAGTTGGAACCTTCATGGCAATTTTTGGCTAGCTAAGCCAAATCTCTAACCAGCCCACCCGCTGGGCTGCCCACTGCAGAGCATGCTTCTCTCCCACCTCATCCTTTATGTGTGTGTCGTACATGTTCCTCGGTGTGGATGGAAGTGGTAAGTGCTGTTTAACATGAGAAAACAGAGGAAGACTGCTGTTCCTAAATACAATAAATGATAAAAGAGAAGCAATGATAAAACTGCTACAGACCTCATTAACGCCATGATCCTACCCTGGGTATCTTGTGTGTTACAAAGAAAAGGTTAGTAATAGGAAGCACACAAAAAAAAAAGAAAAAAAAAAGAAAAATAATCTTTCTGTTATGAATCCCAAACTGGCCTACATGACTCATATTTCATAAAAAATAAAATAATATATCTTGTTAGAGAACCCTTATAACTACGAATCAGAGCAGTCTAGCTAGTAATTTCAGTAATGTATGTGAAAACCAGAAGTTGCTAGTTACAAGTTTCTTGATTTTAAAAGCAACAACCTGATGATGATAAAGTTTCCATGATGCATCTGAGTAAATTTAGATAAATTCAGGGCACTATGAATTTATCAAAGAGAGGAATCTCTATGCACATCTTCCACTGTTCCATACCTATCTTCTCTAAGGAGACATTTATGAATTTTAACATGATAAAATTTGTCAAAATGTAACAATGAGCCATTTCTAAGGGACAAAATCTGTCATTTTCAGGAGTACTTTTTATTGCCATATGATGTCTGCATACAAAGGCAGGAAAATTTACTTGCTATATTAGTCTTGCTTTCTAGCTCCTTTCTCTTAGTATTTTTAATACAGTCACATGTGATCTGCATCTCATTTTAGATCATCAAATAACCTGATACAGTTATTGCCTAGCAACCATTTCATCAACATCTGATGGAAAAATAGGTCAAAAAAAGCCCATCCAGTATCTCAGTGAACCTTAAGAGTAAATGGTATGAAGATGTTCATAGACATTAGAATGCCATGAATTGTACTAAAGGTAAATGTCATTGAAAGATTGTTCCTCAAATGTCTTTCAAAACCAGACTTGAATTCCACTAACTATGTTAAATTACACTACAACATAAGGAGTGAGACTGACTTAAGTGGCACTCATGTAGAGTGAATGACTAACGATAAATCTGTAAAATACACAATCAATCAGAAGTGATGTGCACTTTGTAAAGGAAAGCGCAGAGAATGGTGCAAGTGCCACGACACGAGAGAAGGGGCATGCATCAAGGTCATGACATAGCAGTTGGCTTCTTCATTTCACTGGTTTTATACTACTGGAACACAACTGACATCGTTACTGGAGAGAACACTGATTTACAGTGTAGTGCAGAGCAAAGTCTGCGATACAAAGAAAAGAAAAATTGTTCGCATGCCTGGTTTTACCACACAGTTATCTACGTGCTTACCCTGACCATTCTAGTTAGTAACTGAGTCCAGAGAGCAACCAACATGCTTTAAAAATAGACATTTGTTCTTGCAAGGTAAAGGCCTTGAAGGCTGAAGATATATATATACCATTGTGTGAGCACGTCACTTGCAAATGGTTATTTTACTGCTTTTTTCTGTGATCTCTCAGTTTCAGCAGCCCAAGGCCCCCATCCGTGACTCTGTGGCTTATACTTGGGATGGTCAACTTGGTTCCTCCGCGGTTGCTTGGTTTCCAAAATGAGAGAACACCTCTCAGCTAGTGTTACCAATGCCCACATTGTATATAAATATACATGTGTATATATTTATATATATTACCATAT
>JMFS01073798.1:0-30566 GCA_000699545.1 Podiceps cristatus | reverse complement strand
CCCTACAATTCTATGATTCTATGATTCTGATGTTCAGAGCAAATCTCCTGTGTTTTCATCTGTGTCCAATGTCTCAGGTCTTGTCGCTAGGAGCCACTGAAAAGCACTCATCCCAGAAGACAGTATTTTCTCTTGCATCAAATCGTTTGGCAGAAACAAAGAATGAGTTCAATGGGGATTAATAGAGCTTGATCTCCTGATCAATCTTGCCCTCATGCTATATGAAACTTGTTTGACTGCTATAGGGAAATTGGAACCCTTTAATAATGCCTCCACAAAGGTAAGAATCGTAAAAGGTGATGAGAACGATTCCAAAATTTCATTCCCTCCTTTACAAAATAATCTGGAGGCACACATAAAAAATTTGGAAACCTCCCCCCACCTAATTCTATTACCACAAAATTAAAATAAGTTTTAACAGTGCTGTTCAAATGCTTACACATGAAAGAAACATAATACTCAACATTATTCCTTGTTCAGACTTCATTGGGTTAATTCATGACAGTAGCAGTTAAAAGATAATATAGAGAGGATTCTTACAAACTTGTAAAACACTGTTTCAAAGTAAAAAGCATTTTTAATGTGCATATAAATATTATAAACCCACTACCACTACTGCTTTTACAGGGATAAACATATACACATAATTATATTTTCCAGTAATCATTTCAATGCGTAAGATTGTGTAACAATTTTCAAACTGCTGCATAAAAAGCAGAAGCAACTTTTAAACCCACAGAAAACTTTATGCCACCAAAACAGATTAAAAAGCTATAAAGACTACGAGAAGGAATGATGTTTTCATTGAAATGCTTTTTAACATAACTATGGTTTAAACTGAACAAATCTGTTTTTCAGGATACATGCATGAGATACAGAGTTGGGACGGTGTGGGTTATACAATATTATTTGGAAGACAGTAAAAATATAGAATTATCGCCATTTAAAGTTTTAACTTGGCATAAACAGAGGTTATTTCACTATCTAGCTAAAACTTGCTCCAAGAAAAATAAAGATTTGCAGATCTGGATGAAAATTAGTTATCTGTGGCAATGGCTAATTAGTAAGTGTGAGCCTTTCATATTAGCTGCCCATAATTTTTAATGTGATAGAATCTCTTTAAGAATAGTTTTTCCTCCTGGATATTGATGCTTAACTTAAAAAGATCTGTCATTTAAAACATTTGGTTCTAGCTCTCACTACATGAAACATTATTTCTAATGAATGATCATGACATTAGATGAATTTTATTCCTGGAAATGTATTATCCTACTAAAACAATTAGTAAATTTGTCACATCTTGTGAGAAGAAAAGCACTAGCTTAATCAACCATTAATCTGATAACAAACTGTAAATTATTCTAAAACTATGATGCACCACAGTAATAATATATAGCAAAACTTTTATTTCCATAACATTAACGGCTTCTGCGGACACATCTAATATTTTCACACTTGATTTTTACTACAGATATGGAAAAATTGAGTAGAATTAGGGGAAAAGAATTCCTCTTTTCTGAAAGGTTTCAGTTACCATCACTACCTTCGCATGTCGTTATTAAAAAGTAAACAAACAAATAAAACCTTATGCATAAGGAGCTAGCTAAAATCATCGCTGCATTAGGTCATACATTTCCTATGGCTTTCCAAAGGATGGAAAACTGGCTTCAAAAGAGATCATTGAAGACACCATTGAAGAAGGCTGAAGAAGTGGCTGGAAGGAAAAGGTACTGGATGGTGAACATCTCATCACTGTCAAACTGAAATGAATGTGTTCAGTTTGCATAGCAGCTGATTCTTTGCCCAGCAATAGCTTCTTTGATGGACAGGTTAATGTTTAGCCTGGTAATGTACTTCTTTCCAAACATAATGCCTACAAGACTGTTAACTCTGTAGTTAATAATGTCTCCAAAGAATCGATTGTGAAAAGGTATAACCTTATGGCATTCGGCAGATTGAACTTCCCATTTGAGAGGCTACAGTAATTCAGTAACATTTTTAACTTTTCACTACCCTTCTTTATATCTGACAAGGGTGAAGACTGACATTTTAATAGTTGCTTTGGAATTAAGGAGAAAATCCATCTGACGTGCCTATGCTTTTCACTGCAGATGAAGCTAAAAACAGGTGAACGTCTTCACCTCCAGCAGATGGTTACAGACCTCAGCAATGGACTCGAGACATCCATTGCAGAGAGCCCAGATAAAGTGGACAGAAAATACCCTTGGAGAAAGCAACTCTGCAAGTGTTGTGAGAAACATTACAAGGAAGCATCAAAGGAACTTCAAACCTACTAACCATCAGTATATTTGACTGATCTACAAATCTAAGACATTGCTTAAGCTGTCTACAAACCTCTCCAAGACAATAATTTTCCCTCAGGCTAGAAAAGTGCTATAAAATTTAGACTCTGCATACACTTCAAGTCCAGTTTTGCATAAACTAATTCAACTTCAGCAAGGTAATTTGTAATAATACAAAGTATTTTCGACAGTGTAATAAGGAAGGGAAAACATTCTCCCCTTCAAGTGTGTTTCATCTCAGGCTCAAATTTCTTGAACAAGTTACCAATCTGAACAAGCATAGCCTGAGTACCATACCAAACTATGGGGTAAGAAGCATTCCCATCTGTCTATGCAGAAAAAGAAGTCTCAGAGCTCTAGTACCAAATGGCTGATCTCCAGGTCTATGAGGACTTTCAGCTTAGAAGGAAAAATATGCTGAACAGCAACACTTCAAACCCATAGTAGTAGAGGCCTATAATAGACCTGAAAATAGTTTGGATCTGAATTAAACCATCACCATAAAGCACTCCAAAAACCCCCTGAGTATACACAGTATGTAAAATGAACAGCAGGCTTGCTCATGAAGAATCCAGCTCTTCCAGGGCCTTTTAAATTTTGAAAATCCCTGAAGGGTCTTTAATCTGTTTGCTGTGATAACTTGGCTCCCATACTACACCTCATTGTCATAGTACTGTATCTGGCTTTGTTCTTGTGCTTTTGCTATAGCTTTCTCTTTAAAGGAAAGTCTAAGAAATCTGTTGAACTCCCTTATGATATGTTCAAAGCCAAGTATTACCTTATGAGCAACACTCATGAGCAATTTTGATATTGTGGGATTCAGACCAATGGTACACTTCAAGCTTCTTCCACAAGCAGAGGGCCTTTCTTGTTCTGATATGGCAAGTGATTCCTAACCTGACTGACCAAAAAATCAGCAAAAGCTGCTCTGCGATGAAGAATGAGGTACTTACCATTGTAACAGAGTAATAAATAATAGAAATAATAAAAGAAATAAAATTAGTGATGATGATAAAAATCATGATGAGACTTCCTACAGGAGGGATACAGAGAATTGTGCAACAAGAAATTAGAACTTCTCCAGATATTTTTTTCTTTTTTTCTTTTTCTTTTAATCTTTCACTAACAGCATATTTGTCCCCAGCAATATACTGAGTTTTGTTAAAATTTCCCATAGATACTCATTTGATCTAATTTTCCAAGCTAAACAGAGGTGGGATTGGGAATAACAGCAATGAAGCTGGTGGAGGGTCTAGAGAACAAGTCTTGTGAGGAACAGCTGAGGGAACTGGGGTTGTATCTGAAAGGAGGTTGTAGCGAGGTGGGTGTCAGTCTCTTCTCCCAAATAACAAGCAATAGGACAAGAGGAAATGGCCTCAAGTTGCACCAGGGGAGGTTTAGATTGGATATTAGGAAAAATTTCTTCATCAAAAGGGTTGTCAGGCCCTGGAACAGGCTGCCCAGGGAAGTGGCTGAGTCACCATCCCTGGAGGTATTTAGAAGACGGGCAGATGTGGTGCTTAGGGACATGGTTTGGTGGGACTTGGCAGTGTTAGGTTTACGGTTGGACTTGATCTTAAAGGTCCTTCCAACCTAAATGATTCTATGATTCTATAAATGTCTGGGGAACATCTAAGGATAAAAATGTCTCCACTATATCCAGGCTTTGGATTTCAAGAGCGTGATCAGATCTGCCGAGACTATCGTAGCAGACCATCACATTCTGATAAGATTCCTGGCCAGGGAACTGCATTCTGCTTAAGAGGGTAGTCTTCATTTCATTGACACACTCTACATGCTTAGCTAAATTCTTCAGCAGTGCTTCTTCCTGATTCGGTCCTAAAGATAACAATTATTTATGTAGAGAACAAAGTACTTCCTATTGTGTAGTAACTATCACATTTAACAAAGTTCTGGGGGATCCTTCAAGATGAAAAGCAGATTTGTGCAAGCTACTGTTATTCCCTGATAAATAACTCCTGTTTAGTCATCGTTAGCAACAAAAATCACCATGTTCATAAAAAAAATATCAGCAACTAGAAGAAAGAGATGAAAGAGGACTTTGTAGTAAGCTGTTTGTTGAATAAGAATAATTTATATAGGGAGCAGCTATGTATTTGTGTATAGCGAAACTCAGGAATATAATGGATGATATACAAGAATGGTGTATCAGAAGAAGAGACTTGAATTTTTAATCATAGAGCCAAGCAAACCAGTATAATACAGTCATTATTTTGAATGTACTACCAACATACAACCTGAAAATATTAAAAATAAATAAATAAACAAAAGGGTTTGTTATAGCCACCTAATTCTTAGAAGAGAAGACCCCATTTGTATAAATAAAAAAGACCTCATCAAAACAAAAACATTCCCTGAATACATAAAGCAGTATCTCCTCTCCATTAGAAATTTTCAGTTATATATTAGCAAGCAAAAAAGCAATAATCATCAACACAAGAATCATCAGAAATAGTAAAAGATTCATGTAGCCTTTTTGCTGTAAGCAAACATTATTCTACATAATTCAAATTGTGTTCCAAAACTGGTATTTTATTCCCACTCTCACAGCAAGGCTCTGACAACCAGTTCTTGCTGTCAGTTATAGATTGAAAGAGTAAGGAAATTGTCTTAAATACCTTTCCTGAAAATTACATTAGATATATTTAAAAGAAACAAAACTCTCTTAAAAGTTTTCTTCCAACTTTAAGCAATGACTGAAAAGAGCAGGCATTTTCCAGACCTTCAGATTATCACTTTAGAATAGTCTAATTTAGTAAGGAAGAAAACTCAAAATCTGTCAATTTTATCCAATAGCAGAAGAAGCAGAAAGACCTACTCCGTCACACGTGAAATCAAACCGTGACCTCATCACAAGGTAGCGAGAGTTCTAAAAGTTTACATTGTTAAATCCACTGAGGGGTAAATAAAAAGACATCAGGTGATTCTGAGAGCCCGTAAGGCAGAGGGCTCCTTGATATGGGGAGGGCACTCAAGGGAATCAGCGCTGCATGAAGTATTCCTTTTGGCTTGTTTTCATGGTCAGGACCAGCATGGAAAGGTACAGCCTTCCAGTCTTCCTCAGCCAGATAGTTCTTAGAACTAATCCTTGGTTTTAGGCCAATTTTCAGGAGAGGAGGAAAGCTGTGGAAGAGCCATGTAACACCACATATACACTCTCAAGAAAATAAAAAAAGTTCTGAGTTTTTTCTCATTATCAACGCTAATAGGACAGGAATTCCACTGCATAATAAATGTTTGAGTCTTACAAACATTAGCTACTCTGAAACAAGCAACTGTACTTCTCTCTCCCAACAGGTACCTCTGTTGTGTGGTAATACAAGAAAAATGTGCGTGCAATAGTATCATGAAAGATTATAAACACTGTAGTTTTATATTAGTGGTACTGATTAATTCAGAAAAAATAGCATATTAGAAAACTGACTGCTACCTAAAAACTGGATTTAAACATGACAGCTCCGTGATGCTGCCATGACCTCAGAAGGGAATGACCCAGTCCTGGCAAGACCAGTTTTCATTTATGCTGGACTAGATCACATTTACTATGAGGTTCAGGCACATTTGATTTTCCATGTGCTTCCAACTACAGCATGCATGGATTTAAGCCACAACCAACCAATTTTCTATGTAGTTCCTGGTTTCTGAAAACAAAATAGAAAAACGATGATTCAGAGGAAATCAAAATATCAACTTCAGCTTATAAAACACTTGAAAAATGCAGGATGGAATTTTTTTTCCTATGTTGACATTGCAGAGGTATCCAAAAGCATTAGATTTAAAGAGCTTTGGAAAGATCTTTTTTCTTTTGTTGAAACATCAGCTCTTGGCCACTGCTAAAGGGCTGGTACCAGACTGATGAACCACTACTTCGATTTGGCAAATCCTGTGTTCCTTTGATGTGGAAGTAAACTGCACTGCTGACACACAGGCACACAGACTCTCTCTCGGTTTCTTCTCCCATCACTGGACAAGGTGTTTAAGCGATAACTCGTTAATGCTTATACAAGCTCTATGTGTAAATCCTCTGCAGCACTGATGGAAAAAGCAGAAGGTAGTGCTTTGCAAATGTTTTATCTAAAGCCTTGACGCCACAAGAACTAGTCCCTTCTATGGGAGAGTAGTGTTAAAGACTAAATTTGTCAACAAGTAAATAGGTTTTTATAAATTGTTCTCTTTAAGAGCATATGACTTTGGATGAAAAGACTTCATGCTCCCTTGATTCTCAGGAATACAATTTTTCTTCTGAGCTGCACAAAATGTAATGCAATAGAACAGAACATGATTTATTTCTAACTACTGTTGTCCAAATGCACAAAAAAAAAAAAAAAAAGACAAAAGGCTTAACTGATGAAATATCTCAAATAGCAAATTTGTGGTTTTTCAGAGAGTTTAACAACATTATTCTACTACTGCAAAGAAAAAGCAAACCAAGAAATACACAAATTTTTAAAAAGCCAAACAACCCCAAAATAGAGTGAAATATATATACAAACTGTTAACTAGAAAAAGCCTAAGTGGTGGACTTTCATTTTTCTAAGGCTGAAAATCTATCTCAAGGAATTAAAAACTAAGTTCAGCTTTGCTTCAAATGAAGTTTATAGCAGCTTCTTCTAATGTGGTCTGTGTGTGTCAAGCACACTAAAAAAACCCTCCCAGATTTAATAGCCATATCTTATGTTTAAAACTTTCAACTCAAGCAAGCAATCATTGCATCTTCTGTCAGGTGCTATTTTCATCAAGCTGCTTTTTGTGTTTAAATTTGAAAATCCTTTCAAACTAATCCCATCCTAGTCAATAAATCCAACCACTCCTGTGGCAAGGCAAGTGTTTATTACCTAGCTCTGTACATCGGAAGCTGAATTGCTGCAGAGCAACTGCTAATAACCTCATTATCCACTGGGGCCATGCAGATGGAATGGCACAGAATCTACACAAGGGATGCTTAAAATTAGTTATGAGGTTTTAAAATTGGTGTCCTGCAAAGCAAAAATTCAAACAATTAATGAAATACCCAAATTAGCATAAACGGATGCAAGTTTGCCTTATTTATTTTTATACTTAGTATGACTGAAACAGAGGAGAAATGCTGAAATTAATTAAAAATTCCCATAAGTCACTGACTTTCATGTGAATGAATGTTCGACATGGAGACTAGACCAACCAATAATTTATTGTCCCAGATCAGACATTGAGAAACTGTAAATTTGCCCATTATTTGTTTCATTACTTGCCACAGGATACGAAATTCACTTTATAATTCTATTTACTGAATTTCTTTCTCACATTAACTATCCAGTAGGCTTGCATGGAACAATGTTAAGGCAAGTTTTAAGTTGGTCGGTGCAACCTCCATGTTCCCTGATTCCCACATACATAATACATCAATCACGCTTCAGTGAATCACAGAGAGGAATAAAACCCTGCTCCGATTAGCAGAGCTGATTTCACTCACCCATTATCCTACTCAGCGCCGCGTTCCTCGTGGGTGACTCGCTGAGACCCTCGATCCCGCCGTAGAGGGAGTGGGAGATCCTCCGTTCTCGGTCATCCAGCAGACTCTCTACGGGCAGCTCTGGCCCCGAGGGGCTCCCAGGTGACTCCAACTGCACAGAGAGAGGAAAATTAGTGCCCAGGGTCCATTTAGCAGCATGGGGGAACTGTAACAACTTGCCTAAGGCCTAGACCTGTCTGGGCACAAAATGAGCTAGAAGTTCTCATCCTGGACAAATATAATTTGCAATGACAGCTCTGCTTAATGACCAACTTTCTAAGCCACTTTACGCTGCACCTCCAATGGTGCCCTGTCAAATTTAAAATCCTTCAGGAGAAAATTGTTGAAAAAAAAAAAACAAAAAACAAAAAACAAAAAACAACATTGTATTTTGGTATCTCTTTGTTGGATAATTTCTTAAACAGACAGTTTTGGCTATTTGAACACTATCGGGCAGACAGCTGGGCCATCGTTCCCACACTGACAGCCTGTTAGAACAAGGGCCATGTCAGGAGAGTGGAGCAGGAACCCCATTTGGAATTGGGCTGCTGGTGCTTTTTGAAATGCTGCAATTTATTTCAAATGTAATTATCACAGAAACCTTCAGGAAACCCTACCACGCATATTAGTGCAAATACACAAACACTTAAACATTTTGTAGTTAGGAAGGAAAGGGGAAAAAAAAAAAAAAAGTCAGGCTTCACATTAACTTATTTTCCCTTTTTCTCTACTTATGATGTCTTTGCTCTGCCATTCCTGGCCACAGGGTAGAGAGACCTTGCATATTCGTTCACTCTGGAAGCTTCCCTGATCCCTGGCACTGCTGCAGCACCCAGGCAGAGCCACAAAAAAACAGAACTGGCAAAACCTGAGGTGCCCCCCCACCCCAGCTCTCAGCGCCCAGAGCTGCCAGGTCCCTGCCCACCACGACTCCAGGCAGACCTCCCCGGGGCATTACGAGGCAGATGAAGGGGGTGATGGGAGAAGCAATGGAGATGGGCTGCTTGGACACATGCACTGACGAGAAGACTGTGTGTACGGCTGCCTCCTCACCCAGCTGCCCTCTGTCAGAAGGCTCCCCCGAGCATCTTCCCAGCTCAGCCTTTGTTTGCAGAAACTGGTCACCCCTTGTTTTCCTGTGTATGCCTCTCAGATTTTTTAAAAAGAGAGGGAAAAGTCTAGTTTTCCTCAGTGAGCCCCAGAGAATCAGAGCTTAGTGGAAAGCAGCATCCACATGAGGCAATGAAAGAAAACAATTTGATATCATCTAGATGGGTTTAGCCGCAGGCAGCTCTGCAGCCAATGCAGCCCCCGGGAGAGAGGAGAGCGAGCGCCCGTGCGCTCACTGGTCAGTTCGGCTGCCCAACTTGTCAGCACCCAGTCACTCACTGCAGAGACAAGAGGCTTCCCACACTGTCACCCAGCCCTCCTGCCCCCAACCTCTTCGTTCACCCAAGCTCTAGCGCCCTGCTGGTACTCGATAATGCTGCCAACGGAGCTCCACCGAGACCATTCAACCAATTCACCTAAACAGTGTGAACTGAATCCAGCTCTATTAAAAAAATAAACAAATATTAAAAAATAGATGAGTTTTGCAGGGTGATCGTATGAAGTCCCGCATCATAGCATTAGCTGTTCTCACCAACATGCCTCTTCATATTGAAGTGTATAGTTAAATCTCAAGAACAATGTCCTTAGAGAAATCCCACGGCGCATATTTTATATGTATTGAAATACAGGGGGGACCAGATGCTGCAAGATACCAAGCATGATGCAAACTCTTCTGAAGCCAGGGGGAACTGGGAATGCTTATTCCACAGGACTAGTCTCTAAAACAAGCATGAGAGGAGTAGTTCATAGTTTCAGGAATTACAACAACAAGCAACATGTTTGTTGGTTGGGGTTTTTTTTAAACAGCTGCCCATTATTAATCACTCCACCCACAATCCCCAGTTGACTAAGAAATGTATACTACAAAAGATTTAAAGAAAAATCTGCTTCAAGGGCTACAAAGCACTCAGCTGCAGTCTCCACAGCAGAGGCTTTGAAGTCAGCCCTATGGACTAATGACTGTTGACATCTGGGCACTGGCGTAAGGCCCGGTACACAGAGGGGTGGAGGTTTGCGAAACGCCGCATTACAAAGTCGAGGAGACCACGATCAGGAGGTCGCAGAGTCTGTAGAAATTATTTTTTTCTGTTCAAAGCCATCATCTGTTTAATATAAATGAGATATTTAATGAAGTTCCAAATTGTAGACTTATCTCTCCCAGTTTGATAAGCACTGGGGAGATTTACTGCATCGGAGGGTCAACACAATTACAATTGGAGGCACGTCAAGCTGCAGGAGAATAATAAACTTGCAGTGCAAGTGAATTAGACTCAATAAGGTTTAAATTGTGAAATGAGGATTTGTTTTATTAGTTTTTTTAAATTGCAGATTACAACTGACAGCTTTACTAAAAAGTAAATTAAACAATATTTGTAGCCTCTGTTATAAAGGGATCTAAGGCAAATTCAAAAAGAATAGAAATGTTAAATTCTGAAACACTGTATAAAAAAAAAAGCACAGCAACATTAGATTGCTTGAGAGCTTAAACTCGCATGATAAAGGCATTAAATGATAAACTAACCTTTATTTCACTGCCTTTAAATAAGGTGAGAAAATATCAAAGTGCTTTGGGATTTATTCTCCCAGTGCTATATTGATGACTTTATGTAACAAGTGTCCAGCTTTTAGTGAGCCATATCGCACAGTCCTTCTTCATGTGACAACCCATCAGCTTTCAAACTCATTTGTAGGAAGGTCTCAAGAGATTTTCAGAAAGATACTGACAAGAAGAAAGCTCTGAATCAGAGAAATACATAGAAATTCAGTCCTGGTAATGCAGTAAAGTACAGGGTAAATAAAAGAAATAGCAGAAGCACTGTGTTTAGATGGCTGTGTTTTGTAAAGTGAATCACATATTTCATCATTTTCACGTGAAAAACTTTTTCCATTTCTAATTAGCATCTCAAAAGATGGGATTAAACAAAGGCATCAACAGCCAACTATACAAATATTTTACAAAGACACGATGCCTTTTATAAAATAGAAAAAATTATACAGGAATTACACAACTGGCTTTCAAAAAAAAAAAAAAAGTCTTTTCCTTACATTGTTAACAGAAAGTTTGTGTAAGAAACAAAATATATTGAATTTGGAAACTGTGCTGTGGGCAAGACAAAGAGACCAACAGTCCAAAGCAAGACTGTAGTTCAAATAAAGACTTGTTCTTCCTGATGCATTTCTAATACAGAGCTTGAATTACACATTCCAGTTCCTTCCCTTAGCCGTTATCAGCACTATCTGGTATAATTTAATTTGGTTAACTGATAAAGAGTCAGTAATATAAACAAAAACGTACGACTTCCTGACTGTCGTGAAAGGCCTGGCCAAGAAAGCAAGCTAGGCAACAACTGGTCCCTACACTGCCTAACAATAGCTGCCCCTAGCAGGAGCAGTTCCTGGTGTGACAGTTCAGAGTCAGGGACCGGTTGAGGTTGGACGGAACCACTGCAGATTACCTACTCCAACCTCTTGCTCAAAGCAAGGTCAGCAAGAGCAAGTTGCCCAGTGCTTTGTCCAGTTGGGTTCTGAACACCTCCAAGGGCGGAGACTCCACAACCCAGAGAAGGCAGTGGTTGACCACCCTCTCAGAAGATAATTTTCTTCTTATTTTTAAAGAAATTTCTTGTATTTCATTCAGTTTGTGCCCATTGCCCAAGAAGAGTCTGAATTGGTCATCTTTATTCCCCCCATCAGGTGTTTATAGACACTGGTAAGATTCCCCTGAACCTTCTCTTCTCCAGACTGCAAAGAGAGTTCCTTCTCTGGATCCTAGCACCGATCTATAACAAATGATCATATTCCTAAAAATGCAGTATAACCTCACATGCTACAGATTGCCTGTAGTTCCTTTTCTCTCCATTCTCCTAAAATAAAATTAGAAACAAGATTTTTTTTTATTTTTTAAATAAAAAAGGTCTCTACCCTGGCCCTTTGTCATTCAGATAAGAACCAGCTGTTTGCTAAAGCACTGTCTGTACTAACTCGCCCAGCTGCTGCTTATCTAGATGATAAAAGGACAACTAATGCAGTCCTTTTAACTTAAACACCACCATCCATCCTATCTGAAGTTATGCACATTAATATGAAAAAAGTTTATGCACAAGAACACTGCCAAAATATTCAAAGCATAAACAAACTTTTTTTTTTTTTTTTAAGAGAGAAACAATAATCAGACACCCTTTTTTTCTTCAGTAAAAAGTAAATTATCCAAACACTGGCATGCAAGCATTATGGATTTTAAAGAAGCCAATATACAAATTTGCCATATATTGCACTGCATCCAGCTCTTTCTGTTACACAGAATTATTCTCCAGGGTTTCTTTATCCTTTCTTATCTGTGTACTGTAGCTAAGATGTCCAAAATGCTTCAGCTTCCTTTTTCAACAGAGATACTTTTACAATACTGCTACCAATATTAAATACGTTTTTCTTTGTTACCACCCAAGTTGGGATCCTGCACTAGGGACAGACTTTGCAAGATGCGAAAATGCAGGTGACAGCCAGTAAAGGGGTCAGTTTTGACCTCCAAGCACAATCATGCACCAGTAAATGCAAAATTAGTACAGTGTTTCTAAGAAATACTGCATTCTTGTTCTGACAATGTTAAAAGGCAAGCAGAAGACAAAACATGCTTTCAGAATGTTGGGAGGGAACACACATGGCTCTGCAAAATGTAGTTAGATGGTAGGTCATGGGGAGGAACCTGGGCCTAGATGGAGCTTGTAAGTTGATACCGAGGATAGAAAACAGATGAAGCAGAAAAAAACTCAGTCAAAATAAACAGGGACAGGTAGAAAGGCAGAACAGAAGACATAAGATACCACAAAAGAGACAACCATGTGCATACTTTCCCAACAACTAACTTCAAAAAATATTTCTTCAGATGCTTACTATTTGAAGTTTACCTAAGCATACTGAAAGTCCTGCACCAAAAGACCACCTAAAGAGACCGAAAAGGAGACCATTAACAAGTCCTGTATAGGAAGCCCAAGTAAAATGTGCCACAATTTATAAAAAAAAAACCAAAAAAACCCCCACCAATATGGTCCAAGAAATTGAGAGAACGAAGGAGGAATTTAAGTAGCACCCTTCAGAGGATGCTCAGACTGAAGGTAAAATGTTTACTAAGGACATCAGATATAGGAAGGTACACAGGGAGTCAGTTGGACCTCTTGATGGCAAGAGTGAAAGGGTTACTGAGAGACAAGTCTGGAAAGCTCAATGACTTCTTTGCCTCATTCTTTACTGTTGAAGATACCAGGGAGATTTCCACACCTGACCCCATTCTTTGTAGCAAATAAGGAGAAGAGTGAGATCAGCCAGAAGAAAATACATGGAAGCATCAGACCAAATTGGTAGGTGAAGTTAACATGCCAGGTTGGATGGCATTCTCCCAAAAGCTCTGAAGAAACTCAACCCTGAAATTGCTGGCCAAAACATTCAACATACTGTTACGAATGGCCACAGTGCCAGAGGACTGGTGGTTGCCTATCTATTTGGAGGGGTCTTGGGAAGTACAGACCAGGCATCTGACCTCCTTCTGGATAAAATGGTGGCATCTACAATAAAGAGAAAGATCACTGAGCATGATGGACATGAGTCCATGGGGAAGGCAGATGTCCATGGGGAAAACCTGCCTCACTGGCATTCTGGAGTTGCACAAAGGTGGCAGTAAGCTCTCTAAGGTATGAGGCAATGACTCAGGCACGATATATTTGAATTTTCAAAAAGTCTTCACCAAGGCTTCATATCAAAGGTGTTAAAGAAACTAAGTTTTCATGGGACTGGACTAAGTTTTAATTTTCTGGATTGAAATCTGGCTAAAGGTCAGTCTTCAGGGTAGAAAAGAGTCAGCTGGAGGTTCCCTCAGGAATCGGGGCTGGGAACAGCTTAGACTCTGAGCAGCTTTACCAATGACTTGAAGAAGGGATTGAAGAGTAAAATCACTGTGCTTAGAAAAGATACTAGAGCTCTTTCAATAGTTAAATGAACTCCAGAAGGTCATCACAAAACTAATCCAGCAAGAAAAAAACCCTGTCATATCAAAGTAGGTAACTAATTAATGTATGCAGGGAAAAATGATGCTTATTGTTCTATACTTCCACACATACCATAAAAAAACCCCACAAACCAAACAGATGTTTGCTTGTTTTCTTTCTTTTATAATGAAACCACTGCTTTGAAAAGTCTCTCACTGACCTACCAGTTAATTTGTTTAAACAGTTAAACAGTTGATGAGGTCCTTACATGGTCTGGATTCACGACCATTTCTCCATGGTATGCTCCGTATTCAACTCAGCAACTGGAGCAAAGATGAACAGGCATGCAGAAAGAAATCTGGGGATCTGCAAATCATTTGCAAACCTAATACCAAAAAAAATTTTTTTTTTTTTTTTTTTTTTCAGGCAGGTTTGGCAAGACATTAATTCTGTCAAAAAAAGGGAGATAGACAAAAACACCCTTGAAATCTCTCATTTTGAGGAAAATGGTGATGCTCTCTCTCTTAATGGCAGACAAGCGCTGCCTGCGTGTGACATGAACAGAGTGCAGACGAGCAATCTGTGCCTCTAAGCTGTCCAGGTTGCAGGACTGAAAAGAGCAGGATTCCAAAAGTAACAATTACCTTTATTTTCTTGAATCAGCACATACTGCTGCCAGCTGCACCGGTCTGCCTGACAGTCGTGCCTAAGCGCTGTCTATGCGTTACGGCACCGCAGCCAGCAGCTGTTTGCCCATACAGACTAATCGGAATAATATCACTACTTAACAGAACACGGCACAAGGAGCTCCAGTGTTTCTCCTTAAATCTTAATTTTAAAAATGTTGACCCTGAGTTAAAGATCTAAAAAGCTGATGGTCATGTCTGCTGAAAAGTGAGGTGTCAAATACTGGCCATATACAAATACTGAGTCAATACTATTATTCTTCCTATTTTTGCTACTGTCTGCATAACTTTGGAAATGCACCTTAAAGCCTCTCTGTGCTAATATAGGAAAGTTGAAGAGTCAACACACAACACTGATCACAGAGGGCAAGGCTGAAAGTTGAAAACATAGATTAGGACAGTATATTTAACTTTTTTGAAAGGAGGAGGAGGGAATCTTAGATATATCCAAATCCCAAACTAAATGTTTTTGTTACACTAATCTAACAGCATCCATCAAATATTCACTGTGTGATTTTGTCTGGAGTGGCTGAGATATTAAACAAAGCTTAGCAAGCTCTGTAGTAGTGCAGCTTACAGAATTAACTATATTACTGTACTCTGTGTAATGCAAATAGGAGAAAAACTCAGATAAACAGTTTTGGCTTGGAGTTCATTCATAACTACCACTCACTCCATACTTATATCAGTATTTACTACAAGATAATTCACTTGAAAACCTGGATTATACTTTATCTCCTGGTGAGTCAATGAAATTTTTTTCTACAGGCAACTCTTCAGTTCTGTAAAACCACACCACCATAAAAATGCTTTTTACCTTCCGGGAAGTTTGTGGTCTCTTTTGAGTTTACAGTTACGTAAGCGCTGATCTCCTCAGTACCTCTCTGAAGACAAGATAATACTCTTATAGCGTTTACGTACGTTTTATTGCTATTTTAATTGTTTTGGAGGCTTAGTCTACAACATGAGAACTGGTGAAGCTGTATGAGAATAATGCTGGCATGAAAAAGGAGCATCGAGGTCACTTCACAAAGTTTTGAAACGGTTTCATGCTCAAGTTAAGTAGACTTTGACTTTTGAAGCCTAAGAAAGTTTTCTGACAAATAAAGAGCTCCTCTGCAGCAGATCAGAGGCAACTGTCCCTGCCTCTCTAAACCCAGGACAACAGGGCTTGAGCTGTCCTCTTCTAGACAGCAACCAAAATACAAAAAGCACACGAAAATTCTGCTCTGCTGACAGCACTCAGTGGAACCGTGCTGTCAAACAAATGCCACCCCCCGCCCTGAAATTCTTAGGGTTGATTATGAAAATTAATATTAAAACCAAATGAACTGTATTCATACTAGAAACTTTCTTAAAATCCAATTCAAACTCAATTTTACTGAAGACAAAAGCAGACTGTGTTGCCTATCTATCTCAAAAAACTCTGATTTTGCAAATGCAAAACAATTACGGAACTTGAAGCTAGGAACAAAAAAGGCTTGGGGTTTTTTTTTTTTTTTTTTTTGTTTTTTTTTTTTTTTTTTTCTGTTTTTTTTTTTTTTTTGGTTTTTTTTGGTTTTTTTTTAACAGCCAGATAGCAAATGTCTTTATCATCCAGATGTTAAGCATAATTCTTTTTTGCACTGGCATTATCACCCTTTGTACAGCTTCCCCTTCTGAGACACCTGGGGCTGCTCCATGGCACGGTGGGGAATCCCAGGGCGCCCAGTCCCAACCTCGCGCCGCAGTGCAGGACTGACCAGGCCACTGGGACGGAGTGGAAAGTGTTGGCCATGCACAAAGGCAGCATAATAGAGCTCGTTCCACTTAGATGTAGTTCTGCAAGACTAACAAGAGTGTAAACTGTATTTTTGTCCATAAAATGGGCACATACAATACTGAATCAACACAAGAAAGAAAACAGTTGAATCCTTTTTGTTGCTGCCGTTATTTTATAGTGACACATTTGGAAGACCAAAAGAGAGAGAAAAGCATAGAAAACACCAGGGAAATACTTTTGAGAAAGGTAAATGTTTCTTTTTGTCTTTAAGAAAAAACAGTAAAACTCCATTTCTGAGAAACATGCTGGAAAAGCTGTGATTTATCAAGACAGAGTCTGCCCTTCTGATGCTTATACTTCTAATCCGCAAGCTCCTGAATTTGCTGCCGGTCAGATGTCATTTATTTTTTGTTCTAATACTAAAAATCTTTGTTGAGACTGTATACTAGGCTGGTGGCAGCTACAGGAATATTCTAAGGGGACAACTTGTGCACCAGCATGTCTAAGTAATCTACATTGTTGAATTAAGCCTAATATAGTTGAAGCTGCCAGACATGGCCGATATCTGATGCTCCATGGGAAAGTGAGTGTCGCCGCAATGCTCAGTTGTGCAATGCTGCTCTGCAGCTGGGTCTTAGGGGCTAAGCTGACTGAATACCGTACTCATATATGGTATTCATGAAAGATACATAAATAATATTATCATAGCTTATCAGTATTACATCAGGTTAATAATATCTGAAGTTTAAATCCATCCAATTCTTGAACAAGGAACTAGGGTTTAATTGCAAAATGCCAAGAAAAAAAATTCTTTCTTCTCTTTTCATTTCATTGAAGTCAGGGCAGTGTAAGACTTTGAGAAAACTGGCTTCTTGAATATTGCCAGCTCAGCAGATAAATAGTGTTATGTCCATGCAAGTTCGGCTTTCATCATATTAAAATATGCAAATACTATTGACATTGTTGTTCCTTTGGGTGAATATGATGAAAGCAATAACTCCTGACAAAAAATAGTTACAAAAATTATTTCGTAAAGATGATCACTACACCAATAATTGCATATCGTCACTTTCCCAAATCATTACGGCTTATCTCACCAGCTTGGGAAAATGCACAAAAAACTGTAAAGTAGGCCCAGACAGACCGAGCAAGCTCTCTATCCTGCCCCTATACAGATCTATTTCAGTGTATCTAAATCTAGTTCTAACATCAGTTCTTTCGTCTTGGAGCACATATACTGTAGACTGAGCTGTGCCAGTTTTGGCATGTGATTTCTGCAAAATAAATCATACTAAATGTCAAGCAGATGTAGGGCACCAAACTATTTTTAACTCAAGTGAGCAAAAATTCTATTGGATTTAAGGAGTAATGTCTTTGGTTGATCATTGCCGGGCTTGCTCCACCATGTTTACAAAGACTGTCTTGATACATTTGTTCTAGAAGGCTTTAACTATGAGAGGAGTGAACATGTTCCACATCTTTTTTGAAAAAAATATACTAAGCACAGAAATACTGTAAAATATTTCACCCTTTCTATGTAGTAACATATAAAATGCGTCTGAAATTTCACAGGAATAAGAAACATTCTCCAAAGGACAGTCTGTGCTCTCTGGAGTCCAACTTCAGAATTATGGCTAGAACAGGACACCAGCAAATATAAAAAGGTCAGAATTCCTTCAATGCCCAGTGAGAAACCGTATGCACCCAAGCTGGCTTTCTAGCAGTGTGTGTATATATAAACCTGTGTGCACGTGTATTAAAGCTGTGTATAAGCAGTTAATCAAGAGGAGCTTAATACTTTTAGAGAGCCTAGTGTCTTTTTCAAACATGATTTTATAATACGTTACGGACTGGAATTTTTTAAAGATCAATTCTATGCATTAAAAAATAAACCATTCCTTTTCCCCTAGGCAAGATCAGCAGTACTAAACCAATTTGTGCACATCATTTCTGAAGCGTGATGCTCAAGAAATAACATTCTCGGTAAGACCTTACCAGTGCTAACAAGAATGAAAAAAATGACTTTTAGATGTCTTAAGAACAGATGCTTCCCTGACCTGCCATTCAACTGCACCCTATTTAACTCAGTGCATTTCTCCAATTTGTCAAAATCATTTTGAAGTCTAATTCAGTCCTCCACAGCATCTGCAGTCCTTCTCGGTATCATATGCCCACATATTCCTACTATATAGCATTATTTACATTAATCTAGAAGATAAACTATTAGGAATCATGAAAATATTTCAAAACATCAACATATTAACACTACACTGGAGGAGACAGAAGCTGCAAAGAATATCAGAAAAAGAATCACCATTTCACCCTGAAAACAGCATTTCACAACTTCCTGGCAATGAAGGCCAATACACAGCATATTTAAAATCTGAAATAACAGAATTATTTGCATAAAGTTTTGAAGAATCTTTACAAGGAACTTTTAATTGCTTATATAAACGATAATAATAAAATGTAAGAGCTCTACTCTTAATTTAAAAAAACTGAAAATGACAAAGATGCAAGTCCATTAACACTGTCTAGAAACAAAAGATTCAATAGACCTACATAAAAAACTCCAAAGAACAAAAATCACATAAACAGTGGGATCCAATTACAAAATCAATATAGTTTTATTCAGTGTTTCCTGTTATTCATTGATGAAAATACTTGAAAGAAAACCTTTATTGATTGGTAATAAGGTTAGCACGTCTAACACTGAAATTCAGATCATTTTGTAATTCTCTCTTTCTTTGGCTTCTCAAATATTATTTTCCAGGTCTCAGAGGAATCATGACATCTTCTATAAACAAAAATATCTTAGAAGTGAAAACTCCCAGTCCCAATATCAAGAGCGTATTACCTCATTGCATTTACTTATTCGCCTCGCCACAATAAGCTGAATCATTCCCCGTTTGTTTCCTTCAGTGGACATGGACCTCCTTAAGGTTTCCATAGCATCTTGATTTGTTTTGCCCAATAATGATTCTCCATTTACTGCTATTAGTTGATCATTCACTCGAAGCCTGCCATCCTGGAAAAGGAAAGATTATAGCCAGTCACATAAAACTCACACAAAAGATGTCTCTGCTGGGGTGGGGGGAGAAGAAAAATAATCTAACAGTTATGCTTAGTCCTAATAGTTTATGGCCAAATGAACACTGGTATAATAGCTTCCATTGTAGGTATTGTAGGAAATGTCTATTCCAATTATAGATTTGTACCGCAAGCTATTATCATAACCTGTTTGCACAAACAGCGTACTATTGAACTGTGCCAGAGACTGCCTGTATCCTCCTCGAGAATCTGTAAAGGCTGTTTAGATCCTGGGATGCGTAAACATGTGAATCTGAGTAGAAATCTAAATGTTACCTCTGATGGTGTAATTGGAAAAAACTAGTTACAGAGCAATCTCATCCTTCTTGAATCTATGATTATTTTCAAAACAGCCATATTATGGAAAACTGAGGAAGACCAAAGTACACAGGTGTTCCCTCTTACCTTGGATGCTGCTCCACCGTTAATAATGGACTTGACGAAGATTCCTAAATCGGCATGGTTTTCTTTTGACCGGTTACCTTTGACGCTCACGCCAAGTCCAGCTGACCCAGAGTCATTCAGCGGAACTTCAAATGTCAGGAATTCCCTGGTGCCATCAGGTGTGAGGACAAGCTCCTCTTCTTCTGCTTTCTGTCGGGAAGATTAGCATGGGATTATAGAAGAGCATTTCTCTTTGGGAATTCTCTTCCCTTCACAGCTATTAGCATTAAAAAAATGCTTTTAACGGCAATGCCACAATATTTTCCACAGTAATTATTTGAAGAAACATGCACAAATAATGTATTTTCAATCACCTCTAGCTGACGCCTAGATGCAGAAATATCTTACGTTTGTGTTTAAGTGCTTCTCTGTCTAGTAAAATAATTGAATCGTGTGTCATTACTGAATGTGCCATTAGTACCAACTCACATGTAAGGTGCTATTTCATGAGCCAAAAGAGAGCTGTATCAGAAATATTTTCTTACTTGCAAACCTACAGAATTTTTAAAATACCATCATCATCTATAGTAGCTTTGCAGTCATGGGGAGAAACTAAGTGCAAGAAAAAGAAATTCAAAAATCACTCATTCACCTCATTTCATTTAGAACTAGCTGTGTTAGGAAAAACAGAAGATTACACAACTGAGATCTGCAACAGCACATCTCTCTGCTGTTGTCAGGCTTAGCATCAAATTCAGCTCTGAGTGCCAATTTTCCTCTTTCCTGTCTCTGCCCTTCTACCTCTGTCTTCTTACCAGCTTCTTTGGTTCTTCGCTGCCCTCAACACCCAGTTTTAGCCCGGCTGGGACAATCCCAGGTTTTGAACACCTGGAATTATAGTCCCAGACCTGCCAGTGTCCCTGGCAAGGAGCTGCTCAGTGACACCCTCCCATGCCCCTGAAGCCGTGCAAGCGCAGGTGACCCACCTCTCGCTTCGCCTCCTGCCGAGCTTGGGCTGGGGTTGGGCTGGGAGCTGGGGCCCTGGGCTGTCCCCACAGAGCAGTGGCACTCGTGGGGGCAGCCGGCATGGGCACAGCACCCAGGAAAGGAAATGGTTGGGCCATGAGGAGCAGTGCTGATGCCAAAGAGACTGCTGCTGAAAGGAGAAACGGGCTGTTCAACAGCCCTGTCCCTTGCCATAAACACTGTCCACTTGTCTCTGACCATCTTTCAGTTAGAAAGAAGAGTTTATAATTGCTTTTAGTTATAAATTTATCAATTACAGAAAAAAATCATGCCCTCAGAGTCAATTCTCTGCAGTGGGCCCAGTGTCTAGCCCCCAGAAAGAAGCTCATGAACCCAAGTGTGCTGCTTTTTCTCACTCATATGAAGGGGAGAGAGTAACAGAATATCCACCAGAATGCGTAAACTAATGTCCAACAGTTGGCAGCTCTTCTCTGGAAGAGTTAATCTGGTCATTTTTGTCATAATCTTAGCAAACGTGTCACCTCCATTACTGACACTGATTTTACACCCACTTTTCCCATGTCATTCTCATTTATTTGCAAAGCTTGCTACTTCTATTTTCCTCCTTCTCCCAGATCTTTGAGCAGGACAAAACATGTAAGAAGTTAATGTCCACCTGCTGAGACGTCCCTGCTTCTTGAGACCTGAGGAAATGCAAAACTGACAGGCTCTTCTGAAATCCAAACACAGACTTCAGCAAAGATGGATGCGAAAGCCATGTGGAGTACAGCAGACTGAGATGATCAATTTGGGCAGAAGCACACTAGTTTTGTCACCACTGACCTAGAAATGCAATGTGAAAATGTTGCATGGGAAGACAGGCAGATTGCTGAGAGAACCAGAACAGCCAAGGGAAGAAAAACAGGAGCTCTATCTTTTCCCACTTGGTTAAAAGCATGAACCTTAATGTGTTCACCAGCCCTTGCAGTAGACACTATTTGCTCATCTCTAACCATCTTTTGTTGATAACAAAGCACAATGTCTCATTAATAAAAAAGAAAAATAAAAAACCCCCAACACCCCCTATCCAAGTGCCATAGCTAGGCTGGCTCGCTTATGAATCCCCTTACCCAAATACATCTCTTGGCCAGGCAGATCAGCATGATCTGTGCTAGCTGTTAGGAATGGAAAGGTGCACTGTGTCTGTGGAAAAAATACTGGATCTAAAAAATATTTCCCAAATTTTGGGAAAAATTATAAACCTAATTTTCCTCTTTGGGTCAGAAAAGCACTAGTTACAGCATACATTTGAGGTGCATCTTTTGCCAGGTGGCTGCAGAATAAAATAATCTCAGAAAGATGCACAGTACCTTTTAGTTTCTGTAACACTGATCACTTTCATATTCCTTAATAACTAATAGCAGGAATAAAAGCTTGAGAGCCAAAAGGGAGACAAAGACAAAGCAGGAAGCATGAGTAATCCAAAGAAGCACATTATGTTTATTAGATTTTTCTTTACTACTGTTATCAGAAATTTACAATCAATCCCCCCACCTCGTTCCACAATATTTTCTAATGTTCAAAAAAGATCTGCCAGAACTTCACCTCAGCACTATGCTTAATGTGAGGATTCTGCTTGCTTGTTTTCTATAGTCTTGAATAGGAAATAAGCTAACATCAGGCTACACACACCTGAGTATGCTGGTGAAACTTCGGGCCTAAACCTGGAGCAAACTACTCCTTCGCAGGTGTGCATGAGTGAGTAGATCATGCTCATGAAAAAAAGTGAAACAGCAGCCTCAGCACTGGAACAGAAGTATAGCAGCCATGAGAAAATTGCACGACTCATCCAAAGAAAAAAATTACCATTACTGGGCTAAGGCTAAATTGCTTTAGGGACTTCACTGGGTATCCACAGCTTTTTTCCAACTAAGCCAGCTTGTTTCACCATCATACCCGTGTCTGAAATTTTAGAGACATGAAGAGCCTCTTGCCCTCTAGAATGTCTGTGTCAACCTGTCAGTACCATATGCTTGAATATAGATTTTTAAAAGAGAACGCAAGAGAGAGAACCAACATTTCTTTCTGATACCCCACAAATTCTTCTAGGAATACTTAGGAGAAAAATGTAGCTTTCAAGAACAACTGAACCATTAAGATTCACGGATGATGGATATGAAAGTACCGACTCTTAACATTTGTGCCACACCATGGTACCAAAGAAGGTCTTACTATGTACGATACGTCGAATACAACTTCATACATAAAAACCTTGGAACAGAACTATATAGCAATCAAGGAACCTCTAAGCAATTCATAAAGGAGACATTCTCAGAGAAATATGCATGAAAATTTTAGCCTGAAACCATAATATTTTGACTCAAAGTTGTAAAAACAAAAACAAACAAAAACCCAACAAAACCTCAGATTGGCTGAATCCTTTGTTCCTCAAAGACCTTTAGAGTACAGAAAAATTACATGTACGGCAACTCTCTCCAATCAATTAAATATCAGCTATTACAAAAAAGTAAAATTTGCACTGAAATGGTGTTGAACGTCAAGTATCTAAATGTAATAAACCACAGAAATCCCCTAACAGATCCAAGATACAGCATGAAAACGCACAAAAGTCTAAAATGCAGCATTTAAAAATTTCAACTGAGAACACAATCACTTCCTAATTGCAATAACTTCCATTTGATCTTGCTATACTCTAAATTAACAGCTTCACTATGTCAATCAAACACCTCAACACTATTTTCATGATTAGTTGATCTGTGGGAGAAATTTATTCTTTCATATACTTTAACAGGCCAGCAATAAACATGCAAGCAAAATTATGTACTGCGAACCCTGAACAACAAAACTCAACTCCCTTAAGAATTTTCACACACTATGTCCAAAACAATTAACAGCAGAACAATATTCTGTTCAGACAGAGTCTGCTGAGGGAAAGGTCATCTGAAATGACTTCGGCTGGATGAATGAAGCTGCTCAAGTATGTAATTTGTAATAAAAATTCGATTGGTGATAAAATATGTAGCTGACTCCTTTTTTTTGCTTCAAATTCATACTTAGCATCAATTTATGCTAAATGACATTTGAGATAAGTTTTTCACTTTTTAAATACAATATAAATATACAGTAAATTTAAAGATAAACTTCCTGATTAGACCAAACTTATGGCTGTGTTTTGATACATACAGAGATTTTAAAAAGCCATTGGATAATCAGGTGAGAAATTCCTCATGTTAGTAACAGCATCTCCTCCTTATCCTTTTATGTTTTAAATACTATGAAGAAATTTCTTGCTTGGGACTTCTTCCTTTTATAAACTCTCATCAGGGTTCAGTTGGTGAGTACGCAGCATGAGATGGGTGAAAAAAGAAACCTAACAGCAAAGAAAAACCTCCTCCTACCTAACAGGGGAAGCAATTTTCAATCAAGCTGGGACAAGCTTCCAGCGTGGCTCGCTGCAGCTACAAACTCGGCTGCATTCTCTCCGGCGAAGTTCTTTCTCCTGAAAGCAAGCTTAGACATGCTGTCTTCTCAGCAGCTATTAAGCCACTGAAACCTGTCTGCAAGTTACTTTGTGATTATGTATAGAGAAAGAAATAAGATAATCATGGGACTCTCAGCAAAAATCCAGTGCAGCCTTGTTTTCTTTCACAGAAACAGTAAAGCTCTGTATCCCCACTCTTAAAGGGGAACCTGTATTTCTAAGTCATGTATATAACACGCATGAAAACATTTACAGGGCTCTTGTAAGCACATGCATATACATGTACATACACAAACACACCCTTCTTATACGAAGATGGAATTTACTTGATAAATATAGCACAAGCCCTACCTAATGCCTCCAATGACCCCATCTACACTACTCAGTTTACCTGACCCCAAATCCTGTTGTGTCCAGCCTTCTACCATCACAGCCCTAAGCCTGTTAGCCTCCGTTTAATTATTATTTTGTTAACCTATCAACTTTTTGCCTCATAAATTTGTCTTCTTTCTTGTGAATTTGTCCAGACAGAAAACCTTACGTTCTTGAAAGATCAGTTTGAAGTCCTATAAACGTAAGAGCCCACCAGGTCTAGGCATCCCCAGCCATCGGGAATTCCAACCTAACATCACAGCCTTTTCCATGATATTTTCAATCTTTAAAAGATTTTAATACAGCATTCATTACTTTCTTCTTTCTCACGGGGCACCTGTGATATTAAGAAATCATAACTCCTATACATTGGGAAACCAATAACATTTGTCTCAGTATTATTATAACAAAATAGAATTCTTATTTTAAAACATGCATGATATATGCAAGAGAAAGAAGATTTCACTTAGCTATGGTGCAAAGACATTCTTGACATCAGAGATTACACGAATTGTTTTGTCCTTCAAGTCAGGTGGGTGACATTGCTGTTGTATCAGGCCACCTTCTAAACTCAGATACATGAAACAATGATGACTCACTGTCATCATATGCCATCACATATACAAATGTAGAACACGTAAACTGAACAGCTCTAAGGAAGCAAAACAGCTTCCTTGGTCAACAACTGTTTCCTAGGGGGTAATGTTTATTACTTATAAAAACGTAGCTAAATTACTGCTGGAGGTACTGAAAAGAGAGCAATGTAGGTGGCCTGTAACACACCCCTCTAACTTCAGTCGAGGCCTCTCCTCAGGAGGAGTAACTCATAGCTGATGCATCCTGCCATGGGTAAGCATTAAAGATAAATATAACTACAGCAGCTCATTCAGATTTAAAACTGGACCTCCAGCAGAGAAAAGCCAGCCTACTGAGCCAATACTGACACGCACACTCCAACCTGGTTTCCTCCTGAAATACAACAAGGCCTTTTATCTTTTTTTTTTTTTTTTAATCAAACAATCATGTGCTGCATTACAGGTTACAAGAGACTAAAGTGTCTGCTCACCTAGTTATGCTTGCTTTCTTTTTCTAACTCTTCCTAGGTTAAGTATTTTAATAGCTCCCATATGTTAGATAAACACTAATGAATCTTATTTGCACGTATACGCTGAGACTTGTTACTCATATTAGCTAAGTTAATATGTCACATCTGGCAAAGACTGCACTCCTGTTCAAATCAAACAGCAGCTGCTAAATATCAAAAACTACATTTGAATTCTGAGATTTTATGGGAAATGTGGTCTGCTTTAATTTTAATCCCATCAAGGAAAAGTTTTTTGCATATTATATGTGGATTAACTTTGGTACGTATTTATAAGCAGAAATGCTAGCTCATGAAAATACTGCAAACCAGGCCCATTACATTTCCAGTTATGGCTGTTTTAAGGATTTAATTTAATATGAAAAAACATGTTCCACATTCGAAAATGTCTTCAGTTTAATGTTTTTGATGGATTAAAAAATGGTTTAGGAAAAAATTAAATGTTTTCCAAAGCACAAAAATTCTAGCATGTGATTTTCATTTAGTATGAAAATCAAAGCTTTGCAAAAGCCCATGTTTAAGTACATCCACATGTTTATTAGTCATCTCTATAAGAAGGCCATTGCTTGTCTATGCTAACATTATTCTACCTAATGCCAACACTCTGATCTGGGCTGTCATAGAAACTGGTTTAAGCAGTTGAGATTCTATGTCTCAAATGAACTGATCAGACTGCTAAAAATATTTTGTTGGTTATGCCTCTCAGAACTTCACACAGGGACTAGTCTGTTGCCATTACCATATTGACTGTACTTTATTCAGGCCACCATACCCTGTTCCAAACTGTTGCTCCTGCTCAAACTTTGGGCTCCTACTGTATGTTCTGAAACAAATATGTGATTGTAATGCTAAGCCTATTTCTTTACAAGATTCTTATCCTAGAGAAGTGAAAACCAAGGGATTACATACACAGCAGGTATCTGCTCTGCCAAAGGAGCCTATAAAGCTACAGCTCTCTGCACTATCCCTTGTTCAAGAAAAACTTCAATGCCCCACACACTAATGACACAACTCCCTAAAAATCTTTATACTTCTCTCACTGGCCTATTGGGTGTACAAGACCTGAAAGACTAAAGAAACACAGAGAGTGTCTGGGAAAGCCAGACAGAAAAACAAAGTTGAAAGGGAAATAATGCCTTTGTAGAAGTCCATGGCAAGAAACACGTTCCACATGAGGCAATGTCCGTACGGGGCACTGGGCCTGACCTGTGTCTTACTCTGCTTACTTCTGCTGCGGGCTTTCAGGCAACCGTGACAAACCACTTCACCTCGCTATTTTGCCTGGACTTAATAGCAGGGAAGAATCAACACCAAGAGTCTAAAGCCAACAATGCAGTAAAACAAACTGTACACACAAGCAGTAAGTTTTCAGAGGTTTAAATAGGAATTTTAAGCAACAATGTGAACTTTGCACTTACCCTAATTAGGTCAACTGTTTGAAGGAACCTGATGACCCTATTGCCTGTGCTAGCAGATGACAAACTAAAGGACCTGGGTGTCCCTTTCAGTCTCACACCCTTTATCTGTTGTTTAAATGCTTTATACAGTTGACTCATTACCAAAAATGACATAAGGCTGGTATGTAGGTAATGGTATAATAGTGGTGAATAAAGATGTGCACACTAGCAGGGCATCAGGAAGACTCTGCAATGGGGCACTGAGGCCACTCTGTTACAGAATCCCAGTGGAGGGACACACAGATTGCCTTCCACAAAACCGGCAATTGGCCGGCAAGAGCTACCAATGCAAGCTTTGAGAAAACAGCTAAAGCTACCCCACAGTGCCACATGGAGACGGCCCAGGTAAATCACCTGCTGATGATGGAGTCAAAACTATGAGCCTGAGGTCAATCCCAAGCACAGCAGTACACAGAAGCTTATGTGGATTATCACTGAATGTTCCAGGAAACTCAGACTACTCAAAGAGCATTCATAAACATGGTCACTCAACAGTTTTATTAATTATTCACCAGAAATTAATGTCTCAGCTCTACTTTTTAATGCCCCAGAACATGCTAGTCAACACTAGAGTAGCTGCTACAGCAAAAGAATCTAAGCACAACAGAAGATTAGACATTCGCTACCTCTTTCTTTCATACGGCCAGCAATCTGTTTCTTGTCACAACTTCATAAAAAATATAATCTGAAACCACTCAAAATAGCACTAAAAAAGGCTTTGAAAACATCGTAATCACCCTTGTGCCTCACACCTTTAGAAGATAAAAAGGCATAAAAATAATCAGCACCAGTTATTTGCAGTAATCCTAAACATTGTGGAGGATGTAACAGCATCAACGTCATCATCAGCCAAACCTCTCCTTGTCTGATAAAATCTTTCTGTATCTAATGATATCAGCACTGCTGGTGGTGTAGGCTGATGTTAATCAATGTACATTCTTGGCTCAATTTTTAAACATTTGAATCACCTATTGCAGTAATGGAAATTGATGAAATTCTAAACTGTTCTCCAAAGAAGATTCTGTGAAGGAAGAGTTGCATCAGCTGAACGATACAAAGGTACTATAAAAGCTGAAGTTGTATGTAAGTGCCTGAATAGGAAGTGTTGGGAACTTAACTTACAGCTTTTGAAAAATAACTACGGATACCAACCTAGTAAATACATATCTTGAAGTAACACAAACAGCTTTTCATGAAAAGTAAAAACCAAACACACACACACGGTCAGGACACCACCATCTTAAAGCTCACCTCTGACCATGCTTTTCTTCCCAAGACTAAGCTCCAAGAATTTTCGACACCACCATCTTAAAGCTCACCTCTGACCACGCTTTTCTCCCCAAGACTAAGCTCCAAGAATTTTTCATCCATTAGTCAATATAAAGTATGTCTTTCTAGGCATTTGCTACTATATCTCTCATATTCATAACAAGAATAGTTGTAAACAAAAAATGTACAAAAAAATAATTATGCATTAATTCTTACGAAATGCCTCTGACCATGGTGGTATCACCCCATTCACCTAATTCTTGCCTAAAAAGTGTAGCTAATTTACTCAGAATTACATGGAAAACCATACAGCAAGAGCAGCAACTGAACCTAAAAATGCTGATAGGTTTAGCTATGACATTATCCTTGGATTCTGAAAAAACACAGTGATCAAAATGAAATTCAGATAATAACAGGAGTATCAGATGTTCGAGTTCAGAAGAAAATAAAAAGCAATCCCATTTGCAATTTCTATCAGGGCTGCTAAACATTTATATATTGTTCCAACACACCAACCACTCTTGTTATGTCACTGTTACGAATCCTGCACTCACTAAAATTCATAACATTCTGCTCACTTACAGCAATTTGACAGAAAAACAAATGAGAACAGAAAACTTAAGCTTTCTCATGCTGCTGAGTGCAACAATCATGAAATGAAATCCTGAATCCTAACTTTGAATCTCTTTTTACCAATAAACAAGACTCCCTAGAAAATACTTCCGTATTTGATAATTATTATTTTTCTAGCATTACACTTCCATGAAAGTTAACTTGCTGGTTTGAATTCAGAAAACAAACAGTGAATGGCAATTGTAAAAGCAAAATATTACTGAAACACTATTGATTTTCAAAGAGTATGAGGAAAAATTAATTGGCAGATGTTTTACATAGCATAATTAACAGTTCATTTCAATGCTCTGTAACAAGATTAAGATAATTATGCTTAGAAACAGAAATGTAATAATGATAAATTACTAGCTTTCATATTACGGTCAATCTCCTACATTCCAAATAATCACCATGTTTAGAAATAGGTGCATCTGTTCCATGCTGTCATCAGCTATACAAATGGCACAAACTCGTGGCTGGGTGAAACAATCTTTCAACCGAGATACAGGAGATTTCCTGGCTTCAGGAGTAAATGGAGCGCCTGTTCCGTTCGTCAGCAAAACAGGAGGTAAAAACAGCAGTACTGTTTTCACTAGGGCACAGTTACCGGATAGAGCTGAAGGTGCATCAGCAATTTGCATTTCTTATGGGTAACTGGAGAGCAAAGCTTAAATTCCGTCAGCTTAGCAAGTTACAAAAACTCCTCATATGGAAGTTCAAGAATGAGAATATGAGAATTTGTATTCTGTGACAGTATGCAAAATATCAAGTCACATGTTTTCCTATATGGGTAGTAAGAAATAACTCTCAAGGATTTCAGGCCACAAAAAAAATGAAGAAAAAATAATTTTCAATTTTTTCTTTTATTACATCTATGAAGACTCACTACTGCATACAAGTGCCACAATAGTAGTGTAAACTATTTCAAAGTAACAGTTACATGAAGGTAACCTCTGAATGTGAATAATATGTTGATAAATTAGCTTTTGTATTTTGGAGTCTATATCTAAATTTTATTTCAGGTCTTCCATTTTCAAGGGGTTTTTTCTTTTTTAATTTCAAAGGTCCTTTTTCCTTCAATTTCCCCACAAAGACATAACAACAAAAAAACTCAAACTATTTTGCCTTTAAATTAAAAACAGACTTGTGTTTCACCTCTCTTTTATTTCTATAGCTTCACTGCTTTCTTCATGCTTTTTTTTTTTGGTTGTTTTTTTTTTGGGGGGGGGAGGGGTGTTGGATTTTTTTTTTTGCTTTGCTTTCTACTATCAAGTCCACGACACTTGGAGACTAAAACCTCACAACTAACAGCACAAAGATCAGAGCAGGCACAGAAATAGAAACTGCAAGATCAGAAATCTCAAAGACCTGAAAAGTAGACAGGATGAAAAAATAGGGACTGAGGCAGAACCAAGGAAATAAAGGAAAGCAATGAAAAATGCTTATAATAATAATAATAT
>KL273281.1:2871-16598 GCA_000699545.1 Podiceps cristatus | reverse complement strand
GTATCTTTGGAGGCGGCGGCTGCCGAGGTGGAATTGCTGGAGGATCGTCATCCGACTTTAAACTTCCCTACAACATTACAGAGAAAAAGACACCGTGAGAAATGTAAATGTTTAGATAAAGAGCACGTATCGTGACAGCTGCAGAATTCTCTCGACGTCAGGTACCGACACCCTCAGAACCACGATACCGGCACGGCTGTCCCTTCGATCCGATGCGACCACTACGTTCCGACAGCAGCTCACAGAGTTGGGACACCGGGAACCTGAACCTTAAAAAGGGCAACTGGAGCGCTGCCCTCAAAAGCCATTTTGACTAAGTCCTGTTTGGCTAGACGGTTGGACTCGATGATCCTACAGGTCTTTTCCAACCTAAATGATTCTAAATGTTCCCCGATTTACTGTTCAAGTGATTTGATATGGGACAGCAATACCTTAGCATTAGAAGCATCCTGATCCATCTTTTTTCGTGGCGGAAGTGGAGGAGGGTTTTGAGGCTCATCGCTTAGTTTAGGAAAGCTACCCCACGAGCTGAAGAAAGTCTCTGGAAAAAGAAAAGCAGATACTTTTACTGCTCGTGCACTACCTGAGGAACCTACACTAGAACATTAAGCCCAACTAGAAGGAACTCCAGGAAGCAGATCTTTGTGCTCAACAGCGACATGAACCATTAACTCCAGTTGTATGAAATTCTCATTCGTTTCTTTAATCAGATAAGAGTCCTCCCAAAGCGGACTCCTATTTCCAGTATCAATAACATGCATCAGAAGTTAACAGGCAATGCTAAAGGGCAGGAAAATAACGCGAGCACTTAAATAACCTCCGCTGCAATCCTCTCTATATTGCACAATTTACCCCGTCTACCGCAGTGCCTGCAGTTTGCCCGCATGGCTGAGTTACGCTTGGGAGTGGAAGGTTTGTTCTCTCTGCCATATGGGTACACGTTCAAATTTGGAAATTCAGAGGCTTCGTTAACAAGTCTGCAACACTTCTAAAGCAGGAGAATTCTACGCTGAACAGAACAGATGATATTAACTCTCACAGCATTTTAGGACGTTTCTAGTCCTTCCTTTTTACAAAGGGGGAAAAAATATCCTCAAAGTTAACAAACAAAACAACCCCCTGACCTGTATTTTTGACTTTTGTCACACCCTTGTTATTTCTCTTAGAAGTGCACAGAGCTCTGTATCAATACATTAGGCACCTGCGCTCTCCAGGTTGAAATTTTAATCATCTTATGAAAAAGTGTATGTGCCTGGGTAATAAGGGAGTAAAAAAAGAGGCTGAAAGCACAGATGAATACAGGACATTCTGCACAGCTGCGGTACAGAAAGTACCTCTTCTTTCCCAGCACCAGAACAATTATTTTCACTAAGCGGTAATACGAAACTATCAAGTTGCTTCATTTGTAGCATTAGTCAAACAAAATTATCATCAAGGACATTCAAAACAGAAGCAAAATCATGCTAGAGCCTGGGGAAAAAAAAACCCAAACCAAACCAGTTTTTAGACTTTACAGATACTGGACACTTGATCTCAAACCTGTACAAAAAAAAATCCTCTCAGAACCCTAATAAATGCATTTTCATCCCAGACTTCAGATTTTAATTCCCACTCAGCTCTCCTGAAACCAGGAAAAGCAGAGTTAAATGAAACAGTTAGTAGAGTTACAGTACTCACTCGACTGTGGCAAACTGACGGGAGCGAAGATGCTATTGTTACCTGTTAAACGAAAAAAATCGATTAAAGACCTTTCAGACAGAACAACTGCACTACAGCACATGCTTGCCAACGCCCTCAAGGTCACGATACCCTCCAACTTTATCTGCTGCTAACCTGAATTAAACTTCCCTGGGTAAAATTTTCCCAAACTAGGGATTTTAAGTTACGCTGGGAATTAAACTTACTAATTAAACCTACTCTGTTCGGACACGACCACGTTGTTCACTTCCCCTGCAGCCCGAACGCCCTCAGTGTTTGCCATCTAAAAACTTTTGTCCCCACCAGGCTTCGCCCGCCTGCCCAGCCCGCAGCCCCCTTCCAGCAGAGCCAAGACCTTTCACGCGCTGCTTTCAAGACCGAGGAGCTGCTCGCAGCTACGGGCGAAGCTTGGGAGCGTATTAGTGCATCTGAACTAACGGTGTAATTTGTTTTTTTTTTTTTTTTTAATCAAGACCGTGTTTTGGAGGGAGCGCCCTGACCATCCCCACATCTGGCCCTTCGATTCACATCTCAAAACGTACAGACTGGATTCCCTTCGAAGGAAATGAAACCGTTATCACTAGAGCGTGCTCAGTCCACAGGACCACTCCGGAAACACGCTGGTGTGGACGCCAGGTCCTCAGCACCTTTTCCCTCTACAGAAGTGTACAGTTATGTTAAAGCATATGTTAAAGCGTATGTTAAAGCGTATGTTAAAGCAGCCGTAGCCCCTGCACAGTAGTGCCTCGTGGGGACATCTTCCGTGACAGATTGCCTCAGCTCGAGTAGGCAAAAAGACTGGAAACGTCACTTGTTATTTAACTGCTTGTTAAATATGGGATGTCCAAACCGTAGCACCCCTAACACCGACACAAGAACTTCATAGTCCACAACTAAATTTTGCATATTTTTTTTTTTTTTTTTAAAGGCCGGCCTACGCACCAGTACATTTTGGAAGCCTGAGGGACAGTAACAATTATTAAAACATATTGCATATTTACCATAAGAACTGTTGAGATCAATGTCTAAAAATACACTGAACTCTGAAGAAGCAGACACTGGCGGCGTAGACGGCGTGTTCGGAGAAGTTGGTGCCGATACTGTTGATTCATGCTCTGCCTCAGTAATTCTACTGAAACTTATCTTGCTCGGTTCCTTTTCAAGTGGCAACGGATGACTTCTCAAGGTGCCAGAGGTGGAGCCGTGTCTGCCAGTATTGGGCCTTATCCCGGGAGATTTCAGGGGGTATGTTGTTTTTCTAGGCTGGAGAAAGTAAAGCTGGTCAGTACTGCTAACATTTCAGATAGCAAAACTGCCAAGGTTCTGTCAGATATTTTAAAAAGTACTTAGCAAATACACTTTAAATGGTGCTACGGCCTTTCTACAATTGGCTTGAGGTACAAGCTGTTGTTATCTATCCAGCAGGAGCTTACTGAAAAGTTACAGATGCAGCTTAATACATCTTTTTTCTCAGCTTTTTTTTTAGACCCCTCACAGCTACGAAGAACGAAGAGCCACGTTTCAGATGCACGGCAATCGGGACAAAATACAGGGATGAGCAAGTCCAACCTTGGGAGAGAGAGAGTTATTTCAAGTGCCCCCATGGGACTGCAGAAGAGCCTCTTCACAGCATGGTAAGACATGCTTTGTGCTTGTACCACAGAAGGTCACCAGGCCCCTACACACGGCCAAGATCAAGGACACACTCAGACGCACGTTGTCTACGTCCTCTGGGTTAGTCAGTACAAAATTCTTACGCACACGTCACTGGTGGGAATGAGACAAGCCTCACTAGGCTCAGGTGTAACACAGCACAGATCAAAGCCGATTCTTTGAAGAGGAGTTGCGTTTCCTTCCTACGGTGGTATGCACGACTCCACCACCTCACAGTACCCAGAACTGGAATTTCCCCGAAATTCCCGTAAGAAAACGTCTAGTTTGGAGAACATGAACTGTAAAGAATTCATGCCCAGATGACTGAGACTGGCAGGATGGCCATCTATTTTTAGAAAATATTTTAAAGAAATTATTGCAAGCCATGTTTTTGCAACAGTAATTTCTGTCATTTTCTTGCCCTATTTGCAATATCATCTTACTCATTCCTCTAACAGGAGATTGCTAAAATGATTTATAGCTCTCCCCAAAATTAGAGATTTCTCCAGCTACTCAGAAGTACAATTACAACGTATAAAAACCCAAGTGTTCTAGAGAGCAATCTTTCTGCTTAAAAAAGAATTCTGGGCTCCAGAAGCTAATTTCTTAAAAATTAAGATTGCTAGTCCTTTAAATTGATCTATATTTTGATTAGCAAGAAGGCTGTACCTTATAAATTCTGTGGTGTACTTCAATTTTTGCAACAGTGCAAAACATTTAGACAAAAGAGAAACAGAAATTTACTGCTACTGAAAGAAATCGCAACACATTAATTACGCATAAAACCCGCATTTCAGTTAATATTTTGTAAGATTTTTGAGACTGTGAAATGAAAATGTTGAATGTTGAATATTCTATCAAATGACTATATGGTAAGAAGCCCAAGCATAAACTAGTATTTTAGGTTTTGGGAAAAAAATGTTATTTCTAAAATAAGCCACACGTAGTATGTTTCAGTAGCGACAAACATCTGAAATAAAAGTATTTTAAAATCCTCGCATGGTACAGAACTCTGAAGGAGATATATATGGCTTACTGAGTTAGCTGTTCTTCTTCATAGTGGCTAGTGGATTTTAGCTATTTAATTTGCAGGACAAGACTTACGAATCTAGGTGGTTGCTTGCAGTTTCGAGGTTCAATTTCCAATGACTTGTTGAACAGATAATCTGTAAACTCCTTTTCTGGTATCTTCCCCATAGGATTGAGATTTTCAAAGAATTTCTAAATGAAACAAGCATCAGTAATATTTAAAAAACAAGCACATAACACAGATTTTTAATGAAATACTTGTAAGTCACTGATTAAAAATCTAGCTTTTCACTATGGTGAAAGCTTATTTCCAGCAAACCCAGAGCAAAACCTTCCCTGAAATAAAAAAGTAACATCACAGACCGGGAAGGAGCAGAACACAGATGCTGCAGTAACGGAAGCAAAGGTGATGCTACTGCCATTTTTTCGAGGTGCTTTGGTTGTGATCAATTAACGACGAAGAACAGGACGGGACGGAGGACGAAAGCAGGAAGGTCAGAGGCCGGGACAGAGGCCGGTGCTACGGCACAAGCACAGGACGGGCACCAAGGGCTGGGGACGGGACGAAGCTCCCTGAACGCCGAACAGTCCTGCGTCGGCTGCACCTGCTGCGGTTGGAGTCTGGTGCTGAGCTACAGCATTTTCATCAATTAACGACGAAGAACAGGACGGGACGGAGGACGAAAGCAGGAAGGTCAGAGGCCGGGACAGAGGCCGGTGCTACGGCACAAGCACAGGACGGGCACCAAGGGCTGGGGACGGGACGAAGCTCCCTGAACGCCGAACAGTCCTGCGTCGGCTGCACCTGCTGCGGTTGGAGTCTGGTGCTGAGCTACAGCATTTTCCACTTGTTCTTTTTTTTTTTTTTTTTTTTTTTTTTTTTTTTTCCCCAGCACAAATACTGCCATCCTTTGAGCTTAGTGTACTTCTTGGCTTATGAATACTGTAAATCTCCTAAACCCTTCCCAGATATGTCCGCAGCAATTCAACACACAATGCCAATAACATTTTAAACAGCAGTATTATTGCCCATTTAATTCTTTAGGTAACCAGCTTCTTCACTGCTTCCTGCCTGCCGCCGTTCACTAGCTGAGACCGAGAGCGCTCAGCGTTTTAGGTTAAAGGCAACCAATTTTTCTCCAAAAAGTTCTGCTGTTTAGTCAGTATGTCTTATTTGTTGGTTTGTTGCTAAAAAATCTCTCTGGTTCCAGGCTGCAGAACAATAAGGGGATGAACAAGACCCAGAACATGGAATCTGAGGAAGCAAATCCCTGCTTCTGGCTAGTCCTTTGCTGCGGTACTTTGTTGTCTACCAGCCACTGTTCCCTCCTCTTCTGATGGTCACTGTTCACACAAGATTAGGCCTAGTACTAGGAGATTATTTGGCAATTTTTTGTCTGTGTACATTCTTTCCCCTCCATGGTCACTGTTCACACAAGATTAGGCCTAGTGCTAGGAGATTATTTGGCAATTTTTTGGCTGTGTACATTCTTTCCCCTCTTCTATCCCCAAAACAGGTATTTAATGTTTGGTTACCCGAATTTCTGGTTCTATCCGTAAACAGTAAGGCTGGTTTTGATACTGCTGAATTTCTCCTGTAATTTCAGCCACTTTTCTCCTCTTACTGAAGTTAATTAATTCTTTCCCTTGTCTTTTAAGGAAGTCAGGATTCCCTTCTTCTGTCTTCAAAATATTTGTTAGGTATATTCCTGATAAAAAGAGAAGTGGTTTTTAAAGTTCATTTTCATTCCAAGACCCGATTTAATTCTTTCTAATGAATGATAAAAAAGTCTAAGCATAGGTAGACCATTCCCTCTAATGCTTCAACGGTTTATTAGCTGGCAAAAATGAATCAAGCCTGCATTTTACAAAGGAACAATATATTATTGAAATAAGATGTTTTATCACAGAATAGTTTGGGTCGGAAGGGACTTTTCAGGGCCATCTAGTCCAACCCCCTGCCACGGGCAGGGACATCTCCAATCAGACCAGGTCGCTCAGAGCCCCGTTCAGCCTGACCTTCAATGTTTCCAGGGATGGGGCATCTACCACCTCTCTGGGCAACCTGTGCCAGGGCTTCACCAACCTCAGCGTAAAAAAATTCTTCCTTATATCTAGTCTCAGTCTACCCTTGTTTAGTGTAGAACCATCACCCCTTGTCCTATCACATCAGGCCCTACAACTTTACATGAGATCCTGAGTTTAGAAAAAAACATCTTCAGGTCATCGCCATAATCAGATCACTAATACAGAGGCAGTGTTAAACAAAGTAAGGTAATATTCATACCGATGTAATACCAGCGATATGTATGCTAGACAAGAAAACTAAATTTTATATAAAAGACACTAGGTCTAAAACCATTACACACCTATGAAGTCAAAGTCACGCATTACAATCAAGAATTAACACCGCCCTGAATACTTAAGCAATATCACCACATCTGCATCAAACTTAAGACTGACGCTAGACCCAAAATTAGCCTGCCCTGGTGTTACTTACCAAAGAAAGGCACACAGGGTGGATTGATGGACTTGAGCTTAGCCAGGTATTTTTTAAAATGATCTTGACTTAATTCTACTGCTTCATCCAAAACTCTTTTTTTTCTTTCCTGTAGTGCCTATGTTGTCAAAGAAAAAAAATAGGAACACAAGTCTTTCCAGTCGCATGGTTAGCAAAACCAAGGCAATTCCCTAACTCTCTTAACTTAGGAACTGAAATTCACATTTGAAAGAGCCTCTTTTGTAAATGGTTTGCTCTGGACTACGGCACTATCGGTCCAACAATTTAGTCATGTGAATCACGAGGCTACTGTAAACAAACTATTATTTCGTCTATCAACTTAGAAGCATAATTCTGTTCTTTAAATAAAAATGAAACATTTAATTTTGAATTTAACTTAAAGACTTTGTACTGCCTTTGAAAGACATACAAAACTCAAAACTTTTTATTCATGCTTCTTTTCTCTCTTTTAGTCAAGGGAGGCTTTGCTGCCAAATCACAGGCATTTCTTTTCCTTGGCAAGTGCAAACCAGAGTCGCTACCTGTGTGGTAGCCTCTCTTCCTACTCTCCATCTAAACCATTTCAGCAGGTATTTGTTTCTGCCTCTGACAATCTGAATTTTCTGAGCCTCTCTCATCCAAGAGAAGTTCCTGTCATTAACTGAAGTCTGAGTTTTAGCTATCCCCTCCCCATGCCCTTCTCCACCCACATTTCTCATGTAGGTAGGAAATGCTGCCGTTAAAATATTCCAGGCCAGGGTTCTCAGTCCTGGGATCCTCCTCTTTCATACCCGCAAAACGCTGGACTGAAGCAACAGGTTCAATTCAGACAGGTTAACAAGCAACAGTCGAATGGCGATGGCTTTTTGGCTGCTGTTTTCTCAGTGTATTCAGCCCGAAAGGGCTGAATACACTGAGAAAACAGCAGCCAAAAAGCTCCAATTCTCATTACAAACCCTCTGAGACACCCAGCCCATCTCAGAGATTTTTGCATAAATAACGCTGAGCATTTCACACTTGTTTTCTTCCATGAAAGCAGCGTGATATAGACACTACAGATTTCACTTCAGAAGCGTGTGAGATAAATTTCTGGATTCTGATTAGGTTTTTTCCCCAAGAGCAATGCCCAAAGCTTACCTCAAACGTGTGATCTAATCTGTACACTGACACAGAGTTCATTGCGCTGACGATCTCCAAAACACCATTGAAATTATTCAGATCCTGAAAAACCTGCAGGATTTCTATAATCCTACTCAGCACAGCCACTCGCTCTTCAAAGTTCTCGGTTTCCACGATGCACCTAATGAAAAGACATCATTTGAGAAACGCTGATAAATAAAACCTGACATTTTGCTAGCTACTAAATAATTTTTTTTTTCCAAGCAAAAACTGGAGAGTACATCCAGCATGCACATTCTGGCTCGCTCTCAAGCACAAATTTATGTAATCACATCTTACATATGTTCAAGTTGGAAAGCCAAGAAAGGTTTTGGCATATCCTGTAAAAGAATAAAGCAAACCCCAAGCAAATTCCAGGATAAGGAGGGTGACTCTCGTGTAAGTAGGACCCACACTGACCAAGTGGACATAACTGGAGAGAAATCTTCGAGTTGCAGGAAGAGGGAGCACATGCGATCGGCACGGCATGCACCCTCGACCCAAACCCTGAAACTGCTGTAACGCTCGACGGCCATCTCAAGGTTCCAGGCAACAGAACTCAAACAGCAGAAAAATGTTTCCCTCTGCATTTCAGTAGGAGTTAATGCCACTACACTATCACTTACTTTTCAAACCAGAGAGTAAGATTTGTAGTATGACGAATCATTTTCAATAGATTTGGGGAGTTAATTTCCTTATCTTCTTTAGTCCACACACTACCAACGAGTTCAGAAGGCTGTACTGCCCTGATAATGACAAAGCAAGATGCAGAAGAACGCTCAGTACAAATAACTGTATGTTCTGTGTTTGCATTCAAAGAGTTATTTCTTCCCTTAATCGTGACTCGGTATTTCAGAAAGCCAATCCAATCTAATCTACTGCAGAACAGTTACTTAAAGTAACTTTTTGACGAGTATTTGTCTATAGAAGGAAATACATTTTTATCTTAATCGAAATCGGAATTTTTGAATAAGCATTTTCAGACAAGAAAATTACAAAGGAGTAAGTTGAATTTCCTGAAAGCATCTTAAAAACAGATTTTTATTTTTTTTTTTTTTTTTTAAATAAGAAGCTGAAGTACTTTGAGCAACCTGCTGGAAAAGTGGCCTATTTCCACAGAAAACCTCCTGTCACTGAAGCACTAAAGGATGCTTCACCTTCGAGTTTTGCGAGACCTTAAAGAATTTCTACCCAGCAAAACCTGGCTCTCACATCAAGGCTAGCTCTGTTTATCACAGGTAACAGCAGAGCTAGGAAACGGGGGAGCACATATGATACAAAAATCCTCTCCAGGATTAGATTAGAGGACCCTGACGTACCAGCACTGTGGTTATATGCACGTAACACCTGGGCCTTTGCTATGCAGCTAGAAAGGAGCAGACAATCGTGTTCTCTTTTTTATGATGCAGCAAGCATTTCTTATTAACGTAACATGAAGTTTGCTTTTAACAAGGAGACAATTCGAGTTTGTATTATCTACTCGTACCATTGTAGTGTCCTTCCTGTACTTATTTATGTTGTCAGAAGTCTCACAGGGAGATAAAAAACCTTTTCTTTTTGTGTTGCTTATTTTGATACCAAACAGATGGCAAGAAAACCTCTTACCTATAAACTGCGTTGACTGATTCTATGAACTAGGACTCTTCCTTGCTCAAATAATCTAAAAACAAGACACGTATTAGTTCAATCCCTACCTATAAAGGTCAGACTCGAGAAGTGTCAGCTGTCGAGCGATTTCTATCGGATGCAGCGTCATGAGGTCCAGCGTCTCGCTGTGCCCAACACGCCAAATGTGCCACTCGACTGGGGGAGGCGGGCTCTCAAAGGTGATGTTGTGACTAATTCCATTTGCTTGAGCTTTCTTTCTCTTGATGATTTTAGCAATTGATTCCACCCACTTCTTCATGGATTTTCCTGCAAAACAGAAACCAGAAAAAAAACCCCACAACTTTTTTAACACTATCTTAAATAACTTTTGATAACTTAACAAAATCAACCCCCCAAATTTGTACATGCACTCAACATTCTGCATTTCTGCATGCAAATTGATTAGGTTTGTAGTTCCCTATTTTTTTCTTATGTCTTCTTGCACCTGTATCAGTTGGCAAACACAGACACATGTGAACAAATTTTTGGGTGCCCAGTTGCATTTAACCACATCTATCGACAGTTTTGGTGTGGAAAAGAAGTGACCCTGTATACACTGTGTTTTACTTTTTCCCCTCAGCTGCAGCCATCTGCACTTTGACTGCTAGCTTCATCTACGTAGAGGAGAACTGAAAAAGCAAACAAGCTTCAAGCGAAACTTTGCAACATGCTGTACTAGTGCACTGCAGAACAAAAAGATTAAGAGAAATACATGTTTACGCTATCAGTCCAACATTTACAGCACACAAAATAGGGGACAAGATGGGAAGTACCTTCAGCAGTTCAAGACAAAGAGCTTTTAAGAGACTAATCAAAACTGAATTATTCCTCTCTGGTCAGCAATATTTAGCATGGAGTCCTCTGTAAAAGACAAACTACCCTTCTGCAAGTTTGTCTCAGAATGATATTGCCCAACGTAGGGTCTCGCAATCTGAAAAGTATCATCTAGAATTGCCAGGATAGTGATTAAAGTTGACATGCCAACGCTGTTGCCTTCCACGCAGGCTGCCAAAAAAATCTGCTAGTTCGGAAGGGATTGCTCCAGAGGAAACGGTACCAAATGGGTCAAGTATCCTCTCCTGAAAGGATAATGATTTTCAGCTGGAGCTTTCAGTAAATGAGAAAAGAACACGGTGGAAAAAACTAGTCCCAGTAACCAACAGGGAAGGAATTCTCTACAAACACAGCACGGGGAGGAAGAAGGTGACAGTCTGAATTACGGAGTCAGGCAAGGATGAACATTACTCCAGAAGTAAATACACTTAAGGTAAATATCATAATGCTTGAAGAAATTTTTGGTAGCTGTTTAGGCTCCAGGCCAAAGCTGGCTCATGTAAAGGAGAGTCTCATAAACAGCTCAATTAAAATTACTCAGGCATGTAAAGATATTCTCATGCCTAAAATCTGCCAGGATTAGACCAGCAGGTTGTACCAAAACGTGGAGGAACACCACGACCACCAACTACCATACCTCTTACGCTGGATATAAATGTCTCCAGTCTCTCTAGTAACTCCAGATCTCTTTCAAAATCGTAAAAATGGTGCTCTACCCAGTGACGAAAAACATTTAATACTCTGAGGAAGAAGAGAAAAAAAAACCATTATGTTTGTTTTTAAGGACTTCCAAGGCTCATCCCATGTAAACACTAAATGAAAGACAGTTCTACAAAAGCCGAGTTATCGATTCATGTGGTTGACGACTACCAAAATACGTACGGACAGAGGGGCAGAACAAAGACTAAGCATGGCACCAGAGACCACAGGAGTCCCCAGGTATTTAAAACCTTATTTTCCATTCTTAGCATATATATATATATGTAGCTTAGTGTTTTTTTGAAATCTTATATAAAGAATGCTAGCGTTGGGGTGGTTTCAGAAAAGGAAAAAACTTAGCAAAATCATATAAAACTAGTATTTCTACTGTAATTTTTTTATTCTTTTTTTTACTAAAAAAAGCTAATTAGGATCTCCCATTTGGTAAGAAACAAATTTGTAATTGTTTCTTTCTTATATACAAATTTCAGCTTAGAAGTTGTTGCAAGTGTACTGCCCTACCTTTATAACTTTTTAATTACACAAATGGCCGTACTAGATCCAGCTCTTCCTTGAAGGGTAACACTAAACTTTCTGTTGATTTTTCTCTACACTTTCTTAAACAGACCACTAATAAATAGGCCTCTAAAAGTCAACTACAATTGCTCTTCTGCCTTCTGCTCTTAGGATGTAGCAGAACAAACAAGTGTTTTGCCTCTTCTTCAGGTAAACAGGTTGAGCTCATGCCTCAAAACTTTGGTTTATCGGGGTGCACTGTTATCACCTTACTTGAAGAGTGAGCAAAAATCCCCTACAGCAACTTGCGCAACAGATTTTCCCTGTGCCAACTGGACCGGTGGGAGGGGATGATGGGCTTACTTGAGAGCCCCTGGCCTCAGACTCGGGAGGAAATGGCGACAGCGAGATGTGGTCACTCCTGCCCCATCACCTTTGCAGAAGTGGCTCAGCTGTACGCCGAGTGCTGCAGAACCCCCCGCTCTTTGCAGCTCAGGATATTACAGTAAGCCAGCGCTAACTGTCTATCAGACTGCTGCCTTCGGTGGCTCAGCCCTGTCGATCGGGGGCAAGAAGATCTGAGAGGGACAGGGCAGACAACTGATTGCCATCTGCCAGTCTGTTGTGAGCCAGAGCACTGGAGAAGTCTGGTTTAGCTTAGTCAAATGAAGGGTGCTCTACGTGAATATGTGGAGAATTAATAGTTCTCCTCTTTCTAGTATGTAAGTTAAAGAAGAAGGTTTATCACATAAAAGAATGGCTGCCCAAACAGATCACCGAGGCTGGAAATTAATGGCAGCTTCAAACTGTCAAAGGAGTCCTGTTTTGAAACAAGTTCCCAATAACAGCAATACAGGATCTTATCTAATCAGCCTTTGCCTTTGAGATAGCGTGGTAGGAATACTGAAAAAGCAAGAAAGATTGCCTGGTTCTGTTGACTGCATTTCCAGCTTAGCACCTCCTCTTTCTCATGACCTCACACGCATTTAATCTAGTCAAAGACACCACCGTTTCCATGCCTGTGCACTGCACAGCAGGCCTACAGCATTTTCTACAAGATGGGGAGTAAATTTCTGGGAGGAAAGGAAGGGAGGGAGGGAGGGAGGGAGATGCAGGCATCTTCACATTCCTCACCTTCTTCCCAAATTTTGGATTTCTCTGAAGTAGAGGTCAATGCTATTAACAGTACTGGAATTTACAAAGTGCTGGGCATATCAACCGCACAGCTCAAATTCAGGCACTTCTTTTCAACTGCAGCACAGCTAAGAGCTTCAAGCTACTAGAAACGTAGTATCTCCTAAATTCAAAGATTAACTATAAGCAGCAGAAGGGTGGGTGTTAACTAGCTGCATTAAATGACATCTTTTATCGAGCAGGCACCCGTAAATCAACTTGGCTCGCCACCCACAGCATAAATTAGACAGCAAAGAGTAGCTGTCACAGTAAGAGGTAACCTAATCTCTCAAATAAGGGAAGAAACCAGAAACTAAACCCAAAGACCCTGGAAACTTTGGAATGGGGCACAGGTTTCGAACAGCTCAAACATAACATAGGAAGGCAAAAGTGCTAAATCGATTTGGGAAATTAATAGGATGAAACACGGTTAATGGCTGCCTCAAACTTTTCGACAGGTTCCAGTTCAGTGGTAACCACCTGTCCTGCTCAGCTATGGCAGTCGGCAGTGCTGCAGGAAAACACCTTGGTACCACGCAAAGGGGCACTGTGAGGAGGGCCCCGAGCAACTTCAAGCCGACTTAGTAGAGGAGGCTATAAAAATAGCATTGAAAGTGCTACAACAATCATAGAATCATAGAATCATAGAATTGTCAAGGTTGGAAAAGACCCTTAAGATCATCGAGTCCAACCGTTAACCCATCACTGCCAAGTCCATCTATACCATGCCCTCAAGCACCGCATCTCTCCCTTCTTTATATACCTTTAGGGATGGAGACTCAACCCCTTCCCTGGGCAGCCTGTTCCAATGCCTGACCAC